>JAQZBX010036852.1:0-24022 GCA_029593785.1 Cabassous unicinctus
TATATCTATTATATCCAGATCCTCTAATGTATTATTCAGAGTCTTTGTTTTCCTATTAATTCTCTGTTGAGATGTTCTGTCTAATGATGATAATGGTGTATTAAAGTCCCCACTATAATTGTAGAGGCATTTATGTCTCCACTTACTCTTTCCAGTTAGCCTCATGTATTTTCAGGCACCCTGATTAGGTGCATAAATGTTTATAATTGTTCTTTCTTCATGAAAGATGACCACTTTCACTAATATATAGTGTCCATCTTTGTCTCTTACAATAGTGTTGCATTTATAGTCTATTTTGTTTGATATTAGTAGCTACTCCTGCACATTTTTGATTACTGTTTGCTTGTAAAATTGTTTTTGAGCTTTTCACTTTCAGCCTCCTTGAATCCATGGGCCTAAGGTGAAATATGGACAAATTCCTGGAAACTCACAAGCAGCCTACATTGATGAAAGAAGAAATTTATGAAATCAACAGCCTACTTACAAAACAGAGGCAGACTCAGTCATCAAAAACATCCCAATTAAGAAGAGCCCAGGACCAGGAGACTTCACAGGTGAAATCTACCAACAATTCCAGGAAGAGATAACACTGCTTAAGCTCTGCCAAAAAATAGAATTAGAAATAACATTGGTAAACTCATTCTATGATGCCAAAATTGCCCTAATTCCAAAGCCAAAGATGCAACAAGAAAGGAAAATTACAGACCAATCTCTCTAATGAACCCAGATGCTAAAATCCTCAACAAATTGCTTGCTAATCACATTCAACAACATATCAAATGAATTATACACCATGACCAAGTGGGTTTCATCCCTGGTATGCAAAGATGGTTCAGCATAAGAAAATAAAACAATGTAATACAACACAGAAACAGATTGCATGAAAAAAATCACATGAACACCTCTATAGATGCAGAAAAAGCACTAGAGCAAATACAGTATTCTTTACTGATAAAAGCACTGTATGGAAGGAAAATCTCTGAAAATGATAAAGGGTAAATATGAAATAACTACAGCTAACATCATCTTCAATCGTGAAATACTAAAATTTTTCCCACTAAGATAAGGAACAAGACAAGGATGCCTGCTGTCACCAGTACTATTTAATATTGTCTTAGAAGTACTTGCTTAAGCACTGAGGCAAGAAAAAGATATAAAAGGCATCCAAATTGTAAAAGGAATGGTAAAATTTTCACTATTTGCAGAAAAAAAATACCATTTACAATACTAACTAAAAGAATCAAATATCTAGGAATAAATTTAACTAAAGATTAAAGGACTTATATACAGAAAACTACACAACACTGTTAAAGGAAACAAAAGAAGATGTAAATAAATAGAAGAACAGTCCCTGTTCATGGATGGGAAGAATAAGCATCATCAAGATGTCTATTTTACCCAAACTAATCTACAGATTTAATGCAATCAAAATAAAAATCAACAATATATTGTTTAATGTATTGGAAAAAGTAACTACAAAATTTATTTGGAAGAGTAAATGCCCAACATTGCAAAGACAATTGGAAAAGAAAAATAAAGTTGGTGGTATCACACAACCTGACTTTAAAACATACTACAAAGCTATAGGGGTGACAACTGCATGGTATTGGCACAAAGATAGACATACTGCCCAATGGAACTGAATTGAAGGTTCTGATATAGATCCTCACTAATAGTCATCTTATATTTGACAAAGCTACCAAGCCCACTCAATTAGGAGACAATGGCCTCTTCAACAAATGGTGCTTGGAGAAATAGATATCGATATCCAAAAGAATAAGAGAGGAACACCATCTAACACCTAAACCAAAAATCATCTCGAGATTGATAAAAGATCTAAATATATGAGCCAAGACCATAAAGACCTTGGAAGATAATGTATGGAAACATCTACAGGACCTTGTAATAAGAAATGGTTTCATGAACTTCACAACCAGCAAAAGAATAAACAGATAAATGGGATCTCCTTAAAATTAAAAACTTTTGCACCTCAAAGAATGTTATAAAGAAAGTAAAAAGGCAGCCTACATAATGGGAGAATATATTTGGTAACCATATATCTGATAGAAGGCTAATATCCTGCATATATAAAGAAATACTACACCTTGAAAATAAAAAGACAAACAACCCATTTAAAAAATTGGCAAGTGACATGAAAAGACGCTTCTCCAAGGAAGAAATGACAAAAAGCACATGAAAAGATGCTCGACGCCACTAGCTATTAGGGAAATGCAACTCAAAACTACAATGAGATACTCTTTTACACCCATTAGAATGTCAGCTATTAAAAAAACAGCAGACTATAAGTGTTGGAGAGAATGTAGAGGAATAGAAATACTCATCCATTGCTGGTGGGATTGTAGAATGCTCCAGCCACTGTGGAGGACAGTTTGGCAATTCCCCAAAAACTAACTATAGATCTTATATATCATCAACCAATTCCACTGCTGGGTATATACACTGAAGAATTGAAAGCAAACACATGAACAGATATACGCACACCAATATTCATAGTGACATTGTTCAATATTGCCAAAATTGAACAATTTTGTTCAATTTTGTTCAAATGAATCAACACAGGTGTCCATCAACAGATGAATGTATAAACAAATGTGGTACATACATACAATGGATTATTACTAAACTGTAATAAGTAATAAAGTGCTAACACATGGGATTGCATGGATGAATCTTGAAGACCTTATGTTGAGTGAAGCAACCAGGCATTGAAGGATGAACAGTACATGATCTCACTAATATGAAATAAGGAAATTGAACAGTCTCAGAGAACTATTTTCTGAAAGATAGGTTCACAAGAAATAGAAAGAGAAGAGATGTTTGTGAGCCATCACCCAAATGGGCATAATCTATGGTAAAGTGGTGCAGTGTAGTTGCATATTGAAGGCATAGGACAGGAGGTTAGTGATAACATTGGATTGGGTGGTGCAGTATTGACAGGTAGGTAGATTGGGAAGTGTGGGTTAGAAGGTCCAAGATACTGGGGGAGAATTGGTAGAGGGACCAGGTGAACACTGGGAATTTTTGAGTATGAGGTTGAAAGTACAGAGGTCTGAATGCTTTTATGGCAAAATGACAAGAAAGGGTCACTGGATAAGTTGTTGGGGGGGGGGCATTTGGGACAGGGTACACCTAGGGAGTGTGTGAGTGTTCATTCTGTCAGAATGTGTTGTATCAGTGGGTGGTGACCCACATAATGAGTGCAAAGGAGTTGGACTCCCATCTTTGGGGGGACCAATTTCAGAAATAGGTGAGCATTTCTCAAGAGCAAGGGTGATTCCTAATATGGATGACAAACCAGTGTGTCAAGATTTCTTGTTGCATGTAACTACAAATCTTGTCATCCAACAAGTCAAATCAGGTGGTCGTTATGGCCCCAGGGCAATGGGGAGGGAGGAATAGAATAGAACAAACAAGGGGTATTTAGTGATCAGTGGAAATGTCTTCATACCTTACAGTGATGGATATAGGACAAGGTAAATATCAAAATTTATAAAAGTGTACAGTCTAAAATATAAATCATAGTGTTAACCACTAACACTGCTTAGTTGCTATATTTCACTGTTTGTATATCAGTCATAACAATGCTACCATCCACATATAAAAAGTATTAACAGGGGAAATAGGTAAGGGGGAGAATGTTGCGTATATGAGAGTCACCTGTATTGTGTGTGTGACTTTGTTTTGACCTAAAACTTCTTTGAAAACAAAATGAAAAATAGTGAGACACTGGGGAATGAGAGGGAAAGTGCCATGGTACAGACTGGACACCAGATATTGAAGTGATGAAAGGCAAAATGTCAAAAAAAAATTTTTTTATAATTTTCATTTTTTTCATATCTTACATTTATAATTATCATTATAATTTCATTTTCCTATTAATTGTATTCAGCTATTGTAATGGCTTCATCTTTGAAGAAACTTTGGGTCACAGAAGAGTTACAACTAGTTTGGGGGAGGATTGTTGGTGTGGGTTTTCAGGGATTGGGGATGCATGGGAGGAAGTTCACCTGAGAATAAATATAAGGTATATGAAAATGTTCAAATGTTCATGGGGCATTTGTCACAATGGGTGGAGAATCACTCAATATATGAGAGAATACTGAATTCCCATCCTGGAGAGCTCTGCCCCATTCTCTAAGGAAGCAGCAACAGTCCCCCAAGTGCAGAGACAGATACTGGTGAAGGTGGATGATTCACTGATGGAAACTTGCTGTTGATGATCTGCTTATGAGACTATGCTCTTGGAATTGAAACTTAACCTATTGTTATGGGATGCCTAAGGGTTACCTTTTGAGAACCTCCTTGTTGCTCAAATGTGGCCTCTCTCTAAGCTAAACTCAGCATATAAATGCATTACCTTCTTCCCAGTGTTGGACATGACTCCCAGGGATGAGCCTCCCTGGTACCGAGGGATTGTTACCAAGTGCCAACTGGCAATGTGACTGGAAAAAGACATATAATAAAAGGGGGAAAAGGTAAAGACAAATGAGTTTTTATGGCTAAGAGATTTCAAATTGAGTCAGGAGGTCATCCCAGTGGTAAAGCTTACCCACATCTCAGTAGGTACTCATAGACTTCCAAAGTGGATATTACCTCAAAGAGTGGGTCTCCTCAGGGCTCTGGAGACACCAAGGTCCTATGTCAAGGTGGATTACTCTGGAGTTTGGTGCCTTGCTAGTGGGCCCTACTTTGGTGTTTGTGCTCTTGATAGTGACAGAGTTGGACTCAACTGTGTCTTCCCTGCACATGGCTCTCTCTCCCTTCTATTCAAACCAATACCTAGTTCTGGAATTTGCAGGTGACCTTTCAAAGACTTGAGTCTTTGGGTTCTCCATGTACCAGGTGGGCCCAGAAACTTAGTGTAGCTGCAACTCCTACTCTACAGTTCGATGGACTCACCCAGGACAACTGGTAGGGAGATGATGATGGACAATGGCCATCCAAGAGAATGGAGAGAAGCTACAGCTGCAGGCAGGATACCCCCATCCATCTTCCCCATGAGATATAAGCCCCCTCTCATTTGCAGGTATAATGTACATCACCATTTCAGACTCCTCAGGATTGAGGGAAGAGCTATGGACTAGAATGGACTTACTTGTATTTTACTATAGACAAATTGTGATTCAAATAATGGAAGAAATTATAACACTGATTTGGAGCAAGTGACCACTGGACACCCTGGGGTCAGTGAGAGGGAAAATAATTTGTAATACAGGTTCATTTTCGGTTCATGGGAATTGTCTTGGGTGATATTACATTGACAGATACAGGCCATTTTATATCTTCATATACATGCAGAAAAGTGTGGGAGAAATTGTGGTCTACTATGTGAAATATAGTCCATGCTTAATGCAAAGCCCCAGGATGTGTTTATCAATTGCAATTAATGTACCACACTAAGGAAGGATGTTTATGAGGGTGGTTGTGGGAGGTGTGGTTGGTGGGGTGTATGGGAATCCCTGTATTTTTTGTGTAATGTTTATGTAATCTAAGTATCTTTTTTAAAAATTTACTAAAATTAATTCACAAAAATCCCTTCTAAATTAATGAATCAAAAGTGAATTTATTAAGTAATGTGCCTATGTATTTTCTCACCAGTAATGTGTAAGCATCTCCATTGATCCACATCCTCACCAAATTTTGGTATTTTTAGAAATTTTATTTTTCATCAATCTAGTGATGCAAAATGACAATTTGTTGTGGCCCTATTTTGCATGTTGTTTATTACTAGTTTTGTTGAACATTTAATAAAATTATGGTCTGTATATGCTTTCATTTTTTTGAAATGCCTGTTTGTATTTTGCTCATTAAAAAAATTATTATAGTAACATATATACAACAGAATTTCTCATTTAACAACATTCATGCATACAATTCAATGACATTAATTACATTAACAAATTTGCACTACCATCACCACCATTCATTACCAAAACTTTTTCCTCATCCTATCAACAAGATGATTCAGAGGAAAACATTTGGAACCAGCTCATCATTTTCTCACAGTTAATATAGCTAACATTATTTAATTAGCTAAAAAAAAAAAAGAATTACCAAAATTTTTATACAAAATTCATTCTTGAAGAAGTGAAATCATTGAGGCCTCTCATTTTTAAAGACTTCACTTTTCAAAAGAGCCAAAATCTTTACACTTTCAAGTAGTGTGCATTTATAGTTTGAGTATATTTCAAAGTATATTTCATTCTTAGGAAATAATTTATAGTAAAATGATAATAGATATTTAACACTTATTTCTAAAGTTTGTATTTTGCCAGGTATTTTTAAAATGGTTTTTCTATTTTAAATATGCCAAATATGTGCATGAAAATATGTCATCAGAATCTTACTACTAACTAATATCCATATCTTACATTTGGTATAATTTTACCTCAACACACCCTATTAATATATTTAAAAATATATTTTTACTACAGAATGTGACCTTTGAAAACAACCATATATTTGAAAACTTCACATGCAACACCCTTCCATCAACACATCACACTGTAATGGAAGATTTCTTTTACAGATTATGAGATAATATTATCAGACTATGAATACTAACCTTGGTCCATAGGGCATATTTTGTTCACTTTTCCTTACTACCCCATTATCAACATGTCATGCTTGATGTGGGTGTTGTGTATTTGTCTGTGTTGGATTTTGATCTATTTACTTTTCCCCCCATAATCATCATTTTGACTAGTGGTATATTCATTTTACTTATATATTTGATTCACTTCCACAAAACAGAATTTGAGCTTAATGACCCTGTTTCTAAGATGAGCTTATTTTCTGCTTCATTTGTGGATTCTCTATTCAACCTCACCTTCATTCTAGAAGAATTATATTTAAAAGATAAACTCCCCCCTTCCACAAGCACCTAGGCAGTGGATAAATTCAGGCCACACCCACATGGGAGCCCCACAGTGGAGGAGGAGTGAGCTGACTCTCCAGTGCTTGTCTGATGCCACATGACAGTTGCAATTCCTTAGGCCCACAAAGTCAAGGGGTAGGATGCTCCTGCTTTTCAAGCTTCTTCTGCCAGAAGCCATTTTGGAACCCAGGGCCTGAAGGTCAATTTAACATTCCTTGAACAGATTATCCATTTCCAGGTAAGCAAAGATATATCTGGTTTCACATGGGTTTGGATAGACTGATCATCATTGAGTTTTAAATATTTTCTCATTTTTCTTGTCATTTCTTCTTTGATCCTTGGCTCCTGAGATCTGAGGAGCTCCATTTTGAAACATGAGGGTTTTTCTAGGCATGTCATTAGGATTGAATTCTAGTTATATTCACTGCTCTTTTGAGACTGACTCTGCCAGTTTGTATTTATTTGAAATTTGTTTAGAATGTTTTTGACCCAACATATGGGCCCTGATAGCCATTTTTCAAGTAGTTTTGAAAACAGCAGGAATCTATTCTGAGCAATGAAGGCTCTAATAAACTTATTCATGATCTCAATGTCCTTCTGGACATTTTTCTCCATTTTTCTTATCTCCCTTGGTCCCTTCCCTCTACACTCTTTCTCTTTTGTTGCTTGTTGTGTTGCCTATCAAAAGAGTGGTGTGATGATCAATATTCTATACATTTCTTCCTACAAAATATACACTTGCTTTTAATTGAGGAGGACTGTAGAAGAGATATATTTTTGGATACTTCACTTTTCTTTTGTGCTTTCTTATGCATACTCACTAATTAAAATATTCCATCTGGGTCAATAATGACTGCACATAAGCACTGTTGAAAATGATTTAGAGCTTTGTTGCCACATAAATGTATGAGTTGGCATATAATTATCTGTGGAAATACATTCCCATAATAAGTGAAGAATTTCCAAATAGGAATTTAATTATCCTGAATGGATTTTGACCCAAATGGTAATTAATTAAATTAATAAACCAATAATTTATTTTATTCATAGACATTGTTAGTTCCAATAGGTAGGGCTGTAATGTAAAAATCAAAATTATGTTATCATTAATTTCTCTTATGTTGTAATTATTATTTACATTTTAAATATTTCTATCTCTATTGTATATTTCTTATAATGGATTGTATTAAATATAGCCTGGCCTTAAACTCTCTTTTAAATTTCTCTGTATTTTCTCTTTTGTTTTACAATTTTATAATGAAGGTCTTATTAACAGCTTTGGAAAAAAACGTTGATTTTACACTTTGGCTAGACCATATGGCATGTAAATATATCTCAAAAAAACTACTTAACAAACTAATAAATCATGGTGCAAGAATAGCCAGAAATAGCAGCTATGTACAGCAGGGGACACAGAAAGATTGAGGTGGGAAGCATTTCTTTGTGTTTGTGTGTCTGGTTTTGTTTATTATTATATATGAAACAATGAAAATTCTTTAGCAATGATTAAAGTGATGAACATACAATATGTGATTATACCAAATACCATTCATTGTACATTTTGCATCAATTTTATGCTTTATTAATATGTCTCAAGAAAATTGATGTATTTTTTTTAAATTAAGAGAAAGCAGATGAGGCCTAAGTGATGGGACCTTATAGGAGGCCCCAGGTTTCATTCCTAGGGCTTCCTTGTGAAAACAAGTTGGCCCACACTGTGGAGAGCTGATGGTCTGTGCTTCAGAGAGTTGGCATCCCAAGCCACAAAGAGCTGATGGTCCACACCATGCAGGGCTGACAATCCCCACTGCTGAGAGCTGACTCTGCAATATGACACATCAAAGGGAGATGCAGAGAAGAGACAGTGAGAGACCCAACAGATCAGGGAGATGAAGTGGTGCAAGAAATTGAGTAACTCTCTCCCACAGTGGAGGTCCCAGGATCAGTTCTTGGTGCCCATAAAGAGAAAGATGAGGGGAAAAAAAGACAAGCAGACATGGAAGAACACACAGTGAATGTGCACAGAGAGCAGATAGTGAGTGCAAAAACAACAATAAGAAGAATAAAATAAAGAAAAATAGGGAGGGTTACAGAAAAACACATCAAATGTAAGATATGGACTATAGTAAGTATTAATATTTTCACATGCTTTTGCCTATGTTGTAAAAAATTTACCATCACAAAACTGGGAGTTGGTGGAGGGGTGATATATTGAACACCTGTATGATGTTATGCATATTTATTTTGTAAGTTCACAAATTTTACTATACACAGAATATTTATCTATGCTCAGGTATGAATGATACTCTTTGATAAAAGATATATTTAAGGTAAAGTGGTGTTGATAGTCATACACAAAGGTTTTGGATTTGCCTATCTCTATATATAAGTCTTCCATTTGTTGCTCTTCAATTTGGAGGTTGTGATCATGAGTGCATTGTGATGGATGGCTGAACCCTTTGACTTGAGGATGCATCACTTGAACTTTATGAACTGACACCTCCTGACATTTGAGGAATAGATGAGTTGGGCTTTATCTCCTTGTTCAGCCTACAGATGGCTTTTCCCTATTAGGTGTGAGAAGGGTCTTCTGCATGCCATTGGGACAGAGTTTGAATTTGAGTCTGTGCATCATGTGTTTGTGTCTCAGTGTGTCTGTGTGCATTCCGACTTATTTTTTCAGGAATGACTTTTCTTTTATTTCAAATACTTTTAAACATGTAGAATATAACATAACAGCAGTTATTTTTATATGGGTAATATCATCAGAACCCCTGTATACATGAGGAAAACTCAAAGAATATACAGAAAAATCAGAAATGCTTTCTTTGAATGAAAAAATATAGCTTGCTATCAATAGTGGTCAGATCCACTAAATAATTCACAAAGATCTCCTATAAATAATGAATCAAAAATGGGTTTATTAAAAAATTATGGCCTCAGAGAAAAACATTTGGAACTCGCTTATCATTATTCTCCCAGTTAGTGTAGTTAACATTATATAATTAAGTAAAAAAAAAAAAAGACATACCAAGATTGTTGTACAAAATGCATTCTTGAATAAGTGAAACCACTGAGGCCTCTCGTTTTTAAAAACTGTATTTTTCAAAAGAGCTAAAAACCTTTCATTTTCAAGTAATGTATAGTTTACATTTTGAGTATTGTTTTCATTCATAGGAAATAATTTATAGTAAAATGATAATAGATGTTTAACACTCATTTAAAATGTTTGTATTTTGTCAGGTATTCATCATGACAATATTATAACTATCTATAGTCCATATCTTACATTTGGTGTGTTTTTTCCCCAACCCACCCTAGTTTTTAAAAACACATCACTTTACTGATTCATATTACTAAAGCTCTTCAGCATGAAATCTAGCCCATTTATTTCCTGTTCTCTTCATCTTTGCAAATCCATCATCCTTTTCATGAATGATTTTAGATGAATCAGATCATATGGGCAGGAAGGAGAAGTATTCTGTTTAGATGTAATGTCCTAGGTAGTATCTCATCCTTGGCTTTCTCTTCCTCTAGATTTTCTTATTTCAGGAAGTGCTCCAATGAATTGCATCCTGGTAAACACCTTGCCTTTCTCTTCAACTACATGACAAAAACAGTAAAATCTAGTTGACAGGGCTGGATGAGTTGTAGATAAATTTTCTCCAATGATGCAATTTTTGACCAGTTTCCACTATTCAGTTTTTCAACACTTACTTCTTGAGGCACTTCATCACATTCTCTCAACGAACTTACTTCTTAACTAAAAAGCCAGAGAATAGGGCAAGTTGATGGTTTAAGTGGGTGCTCACCATCTCTCTTGCAAAAGATGGCTGAGTGGTGAAAAGATCTTCAATGAGTGAGCTGTTCTCGGAACCCATGGAGCAGGAACCTTTGGGGCATCAACTTGGAGGGAGCTGGACAGGGATATAGATTGCTCAAGATAAATCCATGGGTTTTTAGCTCCATGGCTGGAATTGTGGAAGACTAAGCCCCACCTTCAGGGCAGCAGACCAGTGTGAGCCTCAACTCTGGCCAGCCACCCTGAAAGAGGGAGCATTCTCTGAGAGTGTGAGGGTTCTGGCAAAAGTTGGATAGGTGTTTCCTTTCTGTTGGTTTGGTTGCCTGGACCCCCTTTGAGCTTTAGGGAGGATACCAGCTGGCTCAAGGTGGCAGCAGGCAGAGGGGAGATGTGAATCTGATGAGGAAGCCTGATTTACCTAACTGCCCTAGGGTAGAGAAACTTGGCTTGGGGGAGAGTGGAGTCAGGCAATTGGCTAGTTCCTTGCTGAAAACTATCAAAATTTCAATTCTGTTAAGGGACCCTAAGTAGGAAGCACTTAATAAGTTTCCAAGAGCATATTTAGGGTCCCCAGGGAAGAGAGGGTGGATGAGAAGAGGGTTTAGAATCATTACTGTGCAGTGAATACAGTCACCAGGGTCCCATTTGAATTTCAAAAGGGAACTCAACCTGACCAGGAGAGGGGAGGGGAGGGTGGATCTGCTCACACAGCCTGTTGAATCCTGCTGCCCTAGGAGATTCAAACCTGCCCAAGGGATAGCTTTCTGAAGAGCTAAATGATCCAATTAGAAAGTTTAGCTCAGTGGAGTAGTTTCCACCTTGAATATATGAGGTCCCTAGTTTAGACCCAGCTCCTCTTAGTGTAGTGATCCACTGGGATATCAAACATCCAGCTGATAATTTAGGACAGTGAAAACATAGACATTATTTTTGTACTAGCTTCTCTTGGGTCCAATATTTTTCCAAAAAAGATTACAATTTTTTAAAAAAATTTAACTTACTTTAATCAATGAAACCTGCTTCAAAACCTGCAGAGAGAAGGCTGCAGGGTGATTGATGAACACTGGCAGCCTGAGAAGCTTCATAGGGGCTTAAGAAGGAATGCTTATATTCCTTAGCTTTGCTTGACTGCTTGCTTGTGTATTTCTTTCTTGTTTTCCTTTCCTCTTTCTCCCCCCCTTTTTAATTAGGTGCTCCTGGCTTGTTTCTTCTTTGCTGTACTTCTTCTTTCTTGATTTTCCATTTTCTGTGTATACTGATTTTGTCTACCAATGCTATCTCTTTTCATTCCTTCAATCTTTCTATCTTCTGCTATCTGTTGTGGTTCTTACATTCCAACTTTTTTAGTCCTCAATTTTTCTGGTTCCTATTTTTATCTTGTCTTTTCTGTTTTCTTTTTTTACCTTTTTTTTGTCCTTTCTTCTCTTTCTTTCTCTTCTTATCATTCCATATCATTCTATATATTTTTCTGTATTTGCGTTCCCTTTTCACTGTAAATATTCCACCTTTTTATTCCTATTACTCTACATTGCTTACATGAGTTAAATATGCATTTTACTAAGTCTTATATGGTCCTTCTTCTAACTGTTACTAATGTTATTACTATTAACCTTTTTCTTTTCTTATCTCTTCCACTTTCTCTGGCTCTAGTCTTTTACTTCCAAGGGAACATAGAAAACAGCAAGGAAACAGAAGAAGAAAAAGATGTCAAAGAGAAAATAACACATGAACAAAACCAGCAGATACATAAAACTCTAGAGCAGAGAGAGAAGCTAATCAACTGAATAGACCCATCAAGATAAAAAGATGACCTGAGGGCAAATAAAAATTACAAGCTGTACTAAGAAAAATGAATGCATGGCTGAGTCCAATGAATGAACAAAAAAACAGGAAAATTGCAGAATATCAAACAACTAATCAAAATGTCAAAACAAAATATCATGGACCAACTTGATGAAGTGAAGGAAGAGAATATGGATGTTAAGAAGACACTGGGAGAATATATGGAAGAAATTGTCAACATTAATAAAAAGATAACAGATATAATGGTGACGAGTGGCACAATCCACAAAATCAAAAAGACACTGGAAGCACATAACAGCAAATTTAAACAGGCAGAAGAAAGAAATAGTGATGTGAAAAACAGTACATCTGAAATCAAACAGATAGTAGAACAGATAGATAAAAGGATAGAAAAATTCAGCAAGGACATAGGGATTTGAATGACAACACAAAATGCACAAATATGCATTATAGGCCTCAGAGAAAAGAAGTAGTGTCTAAGGAAATAATGGTTGAAAAGTTCTCAACCCTATTGAAGGAGATGGACATATATGTCCAGGAAGCAAAGTGTACCACAAACAGTATAAAGTTCAACAGCCAACTCCAACACATATACTTGTCAAACTGCCCAATGCTCAAGAAAAAGAGAAAATTCTGAAGGCAGCAAGAGAAAAGTGAACCATCACATACAAGGGAAGGTCAATGAGATTAAGTGCTGATTTCTCATCTGAAACCATGGAGGCAAAAAGACCGTGATATGACATAGTCAAGGTACTAAAAGAAAAAAAGCTTCCAGCCAAGAATCCTCTATCCAGCAAAACAGGCATTCAAAAGTGATGGAGAGTTCAAAATATTCACAGATAAACAGAAAATAAGAATATAGCAACTTGAAGCCTGCCCTTCAAGAAATACTAAAGGGAGTTCTGCAGGTTCAAAGGAAAAACAGGAGAGAGTTGAAGGAGAGTGTAAGAACACCTAAAATGACAAAGGAAAATAAAAGCCATATATGACATACATAACCCCCCAAAAATATGGCTAATGTAAATAATTCATTGAGAGTAATAACACTGAATGTTAATGGATTAAACTCCCCAGCCAACAACAAAGATTGGCAGAAAGGATAAGGATACATGGCCCATCTATATGCGCGCTAGAAGAAACCCATCTTAGACACAGGGATTGAAGGAGGCTGAAAGTGAATGGCTGGAAAGCAATCTTATATGCAAACAATAATAAAAAAGGGTCGGAGTAGCTATACTAATATTGGACAAAATAGACTTAAATGCAAAACTATTTAAGAGACAAAGATGGAACTTATATATTAGTAAAAGTGGTAATCTTTCAAGAAGAAAGAACAATCATCAACATTTAAGCACCTAACCAGGGCACCTCAAAATACATGAGGTAAACACGGGAGAAACTTATTGGAGAAATAGATGCCTCTACAATTATAGTGGGGGATTTTAATACACCATGATCACCATTAGACAGAACATCTCAACAGAGAATCAATAAAGAAATAAAACTCTGAATAATACTTTAGAGGATCTGAACATGATAGACACTTACAGAAAACTATACCCAAATACAGTGAGATACACATTCTTCTCCAGTGCACATGGATCATACTCCAAGATAGTCTACAGGCTAGGGCATAGAAAAATTCACAATGAACTAAAAAACGAATTTGATAATAAAAAGCAATTTCTCTGACCACAATGGAATGAAGCAGGAAATCAGTAAGGGCCAGAGAACCAGATTAAGCACAAAGATATGGAAGTAAAAAACTCTCTCTTAGACAACCAGTGGGTCAAGGAGGAAATCGCAAAATTAAAAAAAACATTAACTACCTTGAAATGAATGAAAATAACACAATATATCAAAACCTAAGGGATACAGCCAAAGCTGGTTTGAGAGGGAAATTCATAGCCATAAATGCATATATCAAAAAAGATGCAAAAGCGAATTTCAAAGCTTAACTGGACACCTGGAGGAATTAGAAAAAGAAGAAAAAAAAAACAATATGAAAGGAAATAGAAAGTAGGAAATTACAAAGATTAGAGCAGAACTAAATGAAAAAGAAATTTATAAAGCACCAGAAAAAATAAATAAACAAAACCAAAAGCTGGTTCTTTGAATAAAACAATAAAATTGATAAACCCTTAGCTAGACTAACTAGGAAAAAAGAGAGAAGATGCAAATACACAAAACAAGAAATGAGGAAGGAGATATCACCACTGACCCCACAGAAATAAAGAATATCTTATGAGGATAATTTGAAAAAATATAGGCCAACAAGAAAGATCATTTAGAGGAAATGGACAAATTCCTAGAAACACACAAGCACCCTCCATTGATTAAAGAAGAAATTGATGAACTCAATAGACCAATTACAAGTAAAGAGGTAGAATCAGTCATCAAAAACCTCCCAACTAAGCAAAGCCCAGGACCAGATAGCTTCACAGGTGAATTTTACCAAAAATTCTGGCAAGAATTAACACCAGTCATACTTAATCTATTTTAAAAAATAGAAGTAGAATGAACAATGCCTAATTCATTCTATCATGCCGACACTACCCTAATACCAAAGCCAAACAAAGATGCCACAAGAAAGGAAAATTACAAATGAATCTCTCTGATGAACCTAGATGATAAAAACCTCAACAAGATATTTGCTAATCACATTGAACAGCACATCCAAAGAATTATACACCATGACCAATTGGTTTTCATCCCAGGTATGCAAGGATGTTTTAACATAAGAAAAGCAATCAATGTAATACACCATATAAACAAATCAAAAGAAAAAAAATCACATGATCATCTCTATAGAAGCAGAAAAAGAAATACACAAAATACAGCACCCCTTCTTGATAAAAACACTGTATAAGATAGGAATAAAAGGAAACTTTCTGAACATGATAAAGGACATAGATGAAAAACCCACAGCTAACACCATATACAATGGTGAAATTCTAAAAGCTTTCCCTCTAAGATTGGGAAAAAGACAAGGATGCCCACTATCACTCTTCCTACTTAACATTGTCCTAGAAGTACTTGTTCAAGCACTGTGGCAAGAAAAAGATATAAAAAGCATCCAAATTGAAAGGAAGGAGTAAAAATTTCACTATCTGCAGATGACATGATCCTATACTTAGAAAACCCTGAGAAATCTACAACAAAGCTTCTAAAGTGTATAAATGCATTCAGTGAAGTCACAGGCTATAAGATCTATGCTCAAAAATCAGTAGCATTTCTGAACACCAATAACAAGCTCTCTGAGGAGGAAATCAGAGGAAAAATCCCATTTGCAATGGTAACTAAAAAAATCAAATACCTAGGAATATATTTAAATAAAGATGTAAATAACTATACACGGAAAAATGCATAGAAATGTCAAAGGAAATCAAAGAAGACTTAAATAAATGGAAGATTATTCCTTGTTAATGGATAGGAAGAATAAACATCATTAATATGTCTATCCCACCCAAACTAATCTACAGATGTAATGCAATCCCCCTAAAAAAAAAAAGCATTTTCTACTGAATTGGAAAAACTAACCATGAAATTTTTTTGGAACAACAAGAGTCACTGAATAGCCAAAGACATGTTAAAAAAGAAAATTGAAATCTGAGAAATCACACTACATGACTTTAAAGCACACTACAAAGCTACGGTGATCAAAACTGCATGGTTATTGTGTGAGGCTCCACCCTCTGTGACAATGTCCTGTGAGCATTTGAATATTTTACATACTTTATATGTATTTCTTATATTTAAACCTATCACAGTTATTTCAGTTTCCTATGAATTGTATTTGACTATTTTAATTGCTTCATTTTTGAAGAAGCTTTGGATCACAAAAGGATTACAATTGAGGAAGGGGAGTATAAGTGGTTTGGGTTGTCAGTGTTGGGGGATTCATGGGATGAAGTTCACCTGGGCATACATATAAGGTATATAAAAATGTTCAAATGTTCATGGGGCATTGTCACAGTGGGTGGGGACTCACACAATAACTGAGAGAATACTGAATTCCCATCCTGAAGGGCTCTGCCACATTCTCTAAGGGAACAGCAACAGTCCCCCAAGGGAACAAGTGTGACTGGCAAAGGAGGATGCTCCACTGATGGGCAATTGATATTGAAGACTATGCTTATGAGTTTTTGCTCTTGAAATTGAAAGAGTCTATTATTATGGGGTTCCTAAGTTTTGTCTCCTGAGAGCCTTCTTGTTGCTCAAATGTGGCCTCTCTCTACACAAATCTCAGCATATGAATCATTCCCTTCCGCCCCAGCATGGGACATGACTCCTGGGGATGAGCCTCTCCAGCACCAAGAATTTGTTACCAAACACCAACTTTCAATGCAAGTGGGAAAAAGCCTCAAATAAAAGGTAAAGACAAGGGAGTTCATATGGCTAAGAGACTTCAAAGTGAGTCAGGAGTTCATTCCAGAGGTAACACTTATGCACATCTCAGCAGGATCCCATAGACTTCCAAAGTGGATTCTACCCCAAATAGTGGGACTCCTGATGGTTCTGGAGACACCAAGGTCTTATGGTCAGGGTGCATTACTCTGGAGTTTGGTGCCTTGCCAGTGGACCCTATCTTGGAGTTTGTACTCCTGAGAGTGACAGAGATGGATTCAAGTATGTCTTCCCTGCACATGGCTCATCTGTCCCTTCTATTTAAACCTATGCTTGGTGCTGGAGTTTGTAGGCATACATCTAGAGACTAAAGTCTTTGGGTTGTCCATGTGCCAGCTGGGCCTGGAACCTCAGCAGAGTTGAAACACCTACTCTGAAGAACATTAGACTTACCCAGGACAACGGATGCGATGGTGATGATGAACATTGGCCATCCCAGGGAATAGAGAGAGTCTGCAAATGCAGGCAGGATAGTCCCATCCATCTTTCCCATGGGATATAAGCCCCCTCTCAATTGAAGGTGGAGTGGATGTCACCATCCCAGAATCTTTGGGATTGGAGGAAGAGCTATGGACTAGAATGGACTCATTAGTATTCTGATATAGACATATTGTGATTCTAGCAATGGAAGAAATTACAACATTGATGTGGAACCAGTGGCAACTGGAGGCTCCGGGAGCAAAGAAAGGGAAATACTGGTGAAATATGGGGGCATTTTGGGGACTTGGGAATTTTCCTGAATGACATTACAATGACAGATATGGGCCATTACATATCTTGCCATAACCTATAAAATTGTGTGTGTGAGAGTGTAAACTACAATTTAAACTATAATCCATGCTTAATGGCAATGCTCTTAAATGTCTTCATCAATTGTAATGAATGTGCCAGACTAATGAAAGATGTTAATGTGGGAAAATGTGGGATGTGTAGGGAGCAGGGCATATGGTATTCTCCTCTATTTTTATGTAACATTTATGCAATCTAAATAACTTAAAAAAATAAACATTAAAAAATAAGTAGACAGTGTTTACATTATGATTCTTATGGAAGATAATTCAGATATTGAACATTGTCATGTATTACATTTCCTTTCTTTTTCTGTTTTTCCTAGAGCAAATTTGCTTAGTTTTGTTTTCAGTCCCCGTATAGCCTCTTAATGTTTCTCAGTACAATTTTCCACAAAATCAGTCTCATCATGTAATCAATCAGTTCCTGATTTTTCCTGGAGATCTTCCTCTGTGAGATGACCATTCTTTATATTTATTTCCTTTTTTTCCCCTGGAGCTAGCCTTCATTTTACTAGTTTACTGAGAATAAAGTAGTTTTGAGGCAAATATTTTGAGGACTTGCTGGTATAAAAAATATGTTTTATTCTACTCTCACAGCTGATTGCTTTTTGGCTGATGTTAAGATTTGAATGGAAACAATTTTCCACAAAATCAATCTCATCATGTAATCAATCAGCTCCTGATTTTTCCTGGAGATATTCCTCTGTGAGATGACCATTCTTTTTTTAAAGTTCTTCTCCCATTACCTTCATGCTTCTAATGTTTTTTGTAGTGTTGCTATTAAAAAGAAATCCAAATTCATTCTGAGATCTGATCTTTGAGGTGACTAGTTCTCTTTTCCTCTCTATTTATAATAACATCTATTTTCCCAGTATTGTGAATTTCAAAATAATATGCTTTTCTTGGAATACTTTTTATTCATTGTTTTTCTTATTCTGCAGACCATTTCAATCTATAAACCCCTCTCTTTCTGTTCTGGGGGTGTTTCCTTGACTTTTCATTAATTTTTCCCTTTATTTTCTCTCTTCCATCCTTCTGGAATTCTTGATGTTTAGGATCTAAACTTCGTGGGCATGTTCTCTAATTTTTCTATCTCATTTTTTTTTACCTCTTTGTCTTATTGCTCACCTTTCTAAGAGAGTCACTTAATTTTATCTTCTACACCTCTGTTGTAATATTTATTTATGTATACATGTTTTAATTTCCAAGAGTTTATCTGACTATTCTCTGAATTTTCTTTGAATGCAAGTAAGCACTCATTAGCTGTCAGGCATGACCCAGGAATAAAGTTTTCATATAAATAAAGATTCCAGATTTAAAATAAATCTCTAATAGGCTCTGGCTTATCACTATGACTCCTGGCTCTTGCACTTATATTAAAAAATAAATAAAAATAAAAAGCCTAAAATCAGGAGAATGAACAATGGACTAAAGTAGACTTACTATTATTCTATTATAGAATTATTCTAGCAATGGAAGAATTTTTATCATTGATATAAAGACAGTGGCCACCAGAAGTTCTGAGGGATGGGAGAGGAAAGACTAGCTGTAATATGGGAGGCACTTTTGATACATTGGAATTGTCATGCATAACATGACAATGATGGATACAGGCTATTATATATTTTGTCATAACCTATAAAATTGTGCAGGACAGAGTGCATAATAAAATGTAAAACATAGTCCATGGTTTGTAGAAATGCTTCAATATGTGTTCATCAATGGTAACAAAAGTACCACACTAATGAAGGATTTTATTAAAGAGGGAAAGTGTGGGAGGGGGAGGGTGTGGGGTATATCGGCATCCATTATATTTTTTATGTAACATTTGTTTTTTCTAAAGTTTCTTTAAAAATATTTTTAAAATTTTTAAGAAAGCCTACCATTAGGGACTTAAGGATATTTTTTGTACAACTTCTTAAATTTGAGAAATTGTGAATTAAAAAAAACAATCATGCATACCATTCAGGAATTCCAAACATCACACCACCACATATGGAATTCCTGAATGGTATGCATGATTGTTTTTTTAATTCACAATATCTTGATGTGTCACATTTGCTGCAAGTGTTGAAAAACATCACCATAGTATTACTGCTATCTATAGCCATAGCTTATATTTGGTGCATTTTCCCACACACCTCCTATTATTAACTTGGTCCATTTTTAGTTAATTTTTGTATAAGGTGTAAGATAGGAGTCCTCTTTCTTTCTTTTAGCTATTGATATCCGGTTCTCCCAGCACCATTCATTGAATACACTGCTCTGACATAGCTGGGTGGGTTTGAAACACGTGTAAAAAATCACTTGGCTAGATGTGATGGTCTATTTCTGAATTCTCATTTAGATTCCATTGGTCAATGTATGTAACTTTATGTCAGTGCCATGCTGTATTTAACACTGCTTTAAAGTTCGGAAGTGAAAGTACTCCAACTTCACTCTTCACTTTACAAATCCTTTGGATATTCAGGGCCCATTAAACTTACAAATGAATTTGATAATTGGCTTTTCCATTTTGGCAGAAAAGCTGTTGGAATTTTTATTGGGATTGTGTTGAATGTGTAAATCAGTGTGGGTAGAATTGATAATTTTTATTTATTTATTTTTAGTCTTTTATTTAAGGAGGTACCAGAGGTTGAACATGAGACCTCCGATATGGAGGCAGGCACTCATCCACTGAACTACATCTACTACATAGAATTGACATCTTAATGATATTTACTCTTCCAATATATGAACATATAATGTTCTTCTATTTATTTATTTTGTTTGTTTGTTTCTTTAAGCAATGTTTTGTAGATTTCTTAATATAGGTTCTTTATGTCTTTGGTTAATTTAGTACATATTTTACTCTTTTAGTCACTATTGTAAATGCATTTTACTGACTTCCTCCTCATATTGCTCAATAGTGTACAGAAACGCTACTGTAATTTCCATATTAATCTTGTATCCTACCAATTTGCTGAAGCTTTGCTGTGAATTTTTTCGGAATTTTCTAGGCATAGGATCATATCATCAGCAAATAGTGAAAGTTTTACTTCTTCCTGTCCCACTTGTATGTCTTTTATTTCGTTTTTGATGCCTAACTGCTCTAGCTAGACATCTAGCAGAATATTGAATAACAGTTGTGACATTGGGCATCCTTGCCTTGTTCCTAATTTCAATGGGAAAGGTTTCAGTTTCTCACCACTGAGTAAAATGTTAGTCATGGTTCTTCTTATATGCACTTTATCATGTTGAGAAAGTTTCAATCTAATCCTATCTTTCAGACAGTTCTTTTTATCAAGAAAAAGTTTTATTTTGTCAAATGAGTTTTCTAAACCTATCAAGATTATCATGTAATGTTTTCTTCTTCAATTTATTAATGTGGTTTATTACACTAATTGATTTTCTTATGTTAAACCACCCTTAGATACCAGGGATAAAACCGATTTGATCATGGTGTATTGTTCTATTAATATGCTTTTGGATTTGGTTAGCAAGTATTTTCTTGAGGATTTTTGCACCTATATTCATTAGAGAAATTGGTCTGTAATTTTCTTTTTTTCATAGTAACTTTATTTTTTCCTTGATATTGGGGTGATGTTGGCCTCATGGAATGAGTTTGGTATCATTCCATCTTGTTAAAGTTTTTGGAAGAGTTTGAGCAAGATTGGCATTAGATCTTCTTTGAATGATCAGTAGAATTAACCTGTGAAAACATTTGTTCCTGGGCTTTTAATTTTGGGGAGGTTTCTGATGACTGTTTCAGTCTCTTTGCTGGTGATTGTTTTTTTTTTTGTTTGTTTGTTTGTTTGTTTTTTTTGCAGTCTTCCATCTCTTCTAGGGTCAGTGTATGTTGTTTGTATGTTTCTAGGTATTTTTCCATTTATTCTGTTGTCTAGTTTGTTGATGTACAGTTGTTCATAGCATTTTCTTATGATCTCTGATATTTCTGTGGCGTCAATGGTAATGTCCCCCTCTCATTTCTGATTTTATTTATTTTTCATTTCCTCTATTTATTTTGTTAGTCTAACTATGTGTCAATTTTTTTGGTCTTCTTAAATAATCAATTTTTGGTTTTGTCGATTCTCTCTATTGTTTTTCTCTCAATTTCATTTATTTCCGCTCTAATCTTTATTGCTTCTTTCCTTCTGCTTGCTTTGGGATTAGTTTATTTTTCTTTTTCAAGTTTCTCCAGGTGTGCAGTTAAGTCTTTGATTTTAGCTGTTTTTCTGTTTTTAATGTAAGCATTGAAGGTATAAATCTCATTCTCGGTACTGCCTTTGTTGTATCCCATAGGTTTTGATAAGATGTGTTTTCACCTTCATTCTTTTTGAGATATTTCCTAATTTCTCTAGCAATTTCTTCTTTGACTCACTGATTATTTAACACTGAGTTGTTTAATTTCCATATATTTGTGAATTTCCCTTTCCACCTATTATTGATTTCCAGATTCATTCCATTATAACCAGAAGAAATTGACCAGAAGAGTTGCTTTGTATAATTTCAATCTTTTAAATTTATTGAGAACTGTTGAGCCTCAACATATGGACTAACCTGGAGAAAGATATATGGGCATTTGAGAAGAATGTATATCCTGCTGTTTTGGCTTGTAATGTTCTATAAATGTTTGTTAGGCCTGGTTTATTTATCATTTGTTCACCCTCTCTGTTTTCTTACTTATCCTCTGTCCAGATGTTCTATCCAGTGCTGAGATTGGTGCATTGGAGTCTCCAACTATAATTGTAGAGACCTCAATTTCTCCCTTTAGTTTTACCAGTGTGTGACTCTTGTATATTGGGGCAACATGGTTAGGTGCATGCATTTGTAATTGTTATTTCTTCCTGGTGAATTACCCCTTTAATTAATACATAATGGCCTTCTTCATCTCTTATAACAATGTTGCATTTAAAATCTATATTTTCTGATATTAGTATTGCTATTCCAGATCTTTTTCCAACATTTCACTTTCAGCCTGATTGTGTCCTTGCATTTAAGTTAGTTTTTTTGTAGACAGCATATAGATCACCCGTATACTTTTATCCATTCTTTCAGTCTCTGTCTTTTGGTTGGGCAATTCAATCCATTAATGTTCAATGGTATTACTTTAAAGGCATTACATACTTCATCTATTTTATATTTTGTCTTTCCACTGTCATATTTTAATATTCTCCAATTTTTACCCTTTAAGTTACCCTTACTAATAATCTTTATTAGTAAAGATTATTTTTATACTCTTCTCCAAACCTCTTGTCCCTGTTTTTTTCCTTTCAAGCTGTAGCAGTCCCTTTATAATCTCTTGTAAATCTGATCTTCTGGTAACATACTCTCTTTGTTTTTGTTTGTCTGTGAATATTTCAAACTCATTCTGATTCTTGAAGGACATGTTTTCTGGATAAAGAAATCTTGGCTGACAGTTTTTCTCTTTTAGTATATTAGGTATATCATACCATTGCCTTTTCATCTCCATGATTTCTGATGAGACATCAGCACTTATTCTTATTGAGCTTTGCTTGTGGGAAATTCATTGTCTTTCTCTTGCTGCTTTCAAAATATTCTCCTTATATCAGGCATTTGGCTTTTTAAAAAAAGATTTATGTATTTATTTATTTATCTATTTATTTACTTATTTATTTATTTATTCTCCCCCTCATTGTTTTTGCATTTGCTGTCTTCTCTCTGTGTTCTTCTGTTTCTGCTTGCTATCTCTTTAGGCAGCACTAGGAATTGATCCTGGGATGTTCAGGAATGTGAGAGAGGCACTCAATCTCTTTTTATTAAAGATTTAGTTTATTTATTCCTGGCGCTCAATCTCTTGCACCACCTCAGCTCCCTGGTCTGCTGCATCTCTTATGGTTGCTCCTCTGTGTCTCTTTTTGTATCATTTTGCTGTGCCAGTTCTCTGCAAATGCCAGCCCTCCTGTGTGGACCAGCATTCCTGCACAGGTCAGCACTCCTGCTTGGGCCAGCACTCCATGTGGGCCTGCAATCTGTATAGGCCAGCAATCTGTGTGGGCCAGCTCTCTGCTCAGGCCCGCTTGCCATGTGTGCCAGCTTGCCTTTCACCAGGAAGCCCTGGAATTGAAACTTGAACCTCCTATATGGTAAACAGGAGCTCAATTGCTTGAGCCAGATTTCTTTCCCTGCCTTTGACATTTTGAAGAGTGGGTGTCTCTGAGTATGTCTATTCAGATTTATTCTGTTCGGAGGTCATTGTCCTTCTTGAATATTATTATTTATGTATTTCATAATGTTGAGAAATTTTCAGTTGTTACTCCCTCAAATATTCTTTCCACCCCTTTCCCATTCTTTTGTCCTTCTAGGACACCTATAACATGT
>JAQZBX010036853.1:0-10888 GCA_029593785.1 Cabassous unicinctus
TCCTTTTTTATTTTTTTTAATCCATTTTAACCCTCCCCCACCCCCATCGTTTTTGCTGTTGTTTGTGTCCATTCATTGGGCAATTCTCTGTGTCTGTTTCCTGCCCTCTCCTCTCATCCTTCTCCTCCTGTCTTCACCGGAATTCGATCCTGGGAACCTCCGATGTGGAAGAGAGGCGTTCTGCCACCTGCACCACCTCATTTCCTGGTTTTTCAGCACGTCTCATCTTGGCTCTCCCCTGTTACATCATCATCTTGCTGAGTGGTTCGGCAGGGCCAGACGGCTTACCCGCTCGCAGGGCCTGGGGGCTCACTCGCTCTCAGGGCCTAACAGCATGCCCGCGCACCTTCTATATTTTTCTTTATTTTACCAGGAGGTCCTGGGGATCGAACCCAGGTTCCTCCATATGGAAGACGGACGCCCAAACGTTTGAGCCACATCTGTCCCCCTCATTAATGTTTTATGTTTGTAATTTTAGAATTTTGTCTAAGACTACATTAAGAGTAAGGGAAGAGTTCACAACAACAACAATAACAAAATACTGCTTTAGGCTACAAAAAGAATTATGGTCAAGGAACGCAAAATATTTCCTATTAAGGATGTAAATAAAGTCCTAAATATTTCCAATGTCCTTTTATCAGTCCATAGTTTCATGTGTGTTCTTTGCTTCAAGCTCTTCCTTCCATGTATGAATCAATGGAACTTAAGAGGAAAAGCTATTATGGTTATGTACTAAAAGAAAAACAAAATACCATGTAATCATTAATGTTGATAATGAATCATCTTAGTAACACTTAGAAAGGTTTTGATAAGATTCATAGTACCTTGAGTGATAGAAACTAAATTAAGTCAAAGCATATAGCTTAAAAGTTTGATTAAGGCCTGTTATTTCATTAAACTTGATTCATTTTTCCTACACACTAATATTTAATAGGGAGTAAGCAAAGATATTCCCATTTCAAATGAAAAAATTATTGACATGCTGATGTATATTATGTGACTAATAACCAACTGAAAGCACAAGTATGGGGCTTTGAAATTCCACAAGAATGCAGTAGCTACTTAATATATCAGCATAGCTTAAAATTTAATATTGTAAATCTCTAACTAAATCACAAAATCATTCTATGATATTCTTAACTCAGCATTTGGTTTTCCTTTGGTTTTCACCAAAATATCAATGTCTCCTAAAGTAAAACATATAGGTTCAGAAAAGAACAAGAATTCTACCTCTATTATGAATAAAATTGATTTAAGAGGGTTAAGAATTGGGAATTATCATTCTAATAAAGAAGAAATTTTGTTTTTTACACAGAAAATGAAAGAAGGGAAATCCTGTTAAGTTTTAGTTTTGAATGATCTGTCAAACAGGAGAGAAGAAAAGTGATACCTGTACTTACTGTCGTTGGATCCCATGCTAATGAGTTCATCAGAATCAACATTGTGAACTATGGCTGCCTTGAATCCTGCTCTCTGTGCATTTAAAACCTGCAAGTTAGAAAACAGCCATGTTATAAAGGGGGAAAGTGTTATGTCAGAAAGTCTCTCAACTTAAACATAAACAAAAATCTGAATTTTTTAATGCTTAACACCATGCCTAACACATAGAAACAAGTCAAATAAAATCTATTCTTATTATTAGCATGATCATCAATAATGTTCTTTAAAATTCTTTTCTAAAGCTTTGCATGGATTACAAATATCTCCTGCCAGAAGTTGCTTATTCTGGTTCTGCCTATTATTTAAACTTTCCTAAAGTCTAGTCTCCAAAATAGCAATCTATGCACCATAAGTATATGGCTGGATGTGTGGCAAGATTTTCTTATGTGAAAGATCTCAACAGTATCCAATCTTGTTATTACAACTAACTTTAAAAATAATCTGTTTTAAATAAAAATAAACCCAGACATAAACTACTTACTGTATCACCTTTGGACCAATGGTAAAAATGAAGGATCAGATCATTATGTGCCTTTTCATGTTTCTCCCTGTGTCATCTCTACCTACTGAAACCAAGCACTGCAATGATATATTAACATGTTCTCATTGGGCTCTTACAATCACAGTGCAACTCAGATTTCAGAGCACATGAAACTGGTGGTCACTAAAAGTTAAAAACTGGAGTGCCTTATATTTTTGGTTACCCTATAATGTCCACAGAGTGGACACTTTATATGGAAAATAATTTTTTTGGTTTATGCTTCTTACTCTTCACTTTTCCACCAGACCAAGGGCTTTTAACCTAAGGGCCATGGAAGCTGCTCCCCACAATTCCTCCCATATTGACCTTGGTGGACAGGCTTGAATAAGGAATCTATGATTTTCCTAAGAATGTATGTAATTTTTGGATTTATGTATATTTTTATATCATTTTGAGCCCCAAAAGACACTGAATTAACTGAAAGTTCCTTAAAGGTAATGCTATGTCTTACACCTCTTTTATCCCTAGGCATTGTGCATAGAGTAGGTCATCATAAATGTTTCCATATAGAACTGAGCAAAACTACAAGGAACACAGGTTAGTCCAATATTGTAATAGATTTTTACCAACTTACTTCCTAGCCTTAGTTTTACTAAACGTCTTGTTTAAAATCTGAGAAACTGGTATTACATGAAAAATTCCCACAATAACATGGCTGGTAATCACACAGATTTGCATATACCATTGACCAAATTCTGTCCCTGAAAAAGGACAACTATACACTATAAAGACCTGATTTGAAACAAGGGTTTATCCTAGGTCAACATCCAAATTATGTTTCATGAATATGTTCTTTTAGCTGTATTAACTTGAAGAATTATATTTTTTAAAAGGCAAACGGCATTCTGAAAGAAATACTAATAAAGCAAAATATAAAAGGTGTTAAGGTCTTTAAAGTTTGATGAACCATTTACATAACAAACTTTTTATATAATCCACACAATTTGAAATAGATCATTATATGTTTATGTAAAAGAGACATTAACAATTGGATCTTTCTAATTACTTATTGGTTAAGTAGAATGAAATTGGATAGGGAAAGTTTAGGTAGGCAGTTATTAAGGTGTGAATACTTAATATGTTAAGAGATTCTTGAAATACACCACCTTATGATCAATGCATCGTGATATATGTCTCAAAATGTATCTTTAATACTTATACTTTTAAGAAACAGACAAATTAATTTTTTAAAGAATTTCCATGTCTAATATTATATCTGATTTATTTATCAACATTATGATTCAAATTTCTGCTATAATTCAATAAAAACAAAACCTGAGTCAAGCTCCAAAATGTCAAGTTCCCAAGAATTAATACAATGACGAAGTATTCAGACTTACTCTGGACTTGAAAACTAGCTAAGAGAAATAAGGCCCAATCAGGCAAGTTGGCTTTGCACAGAGTATAACCCCAATCAGGCAAGTTGGCTTTGCACAGAGTAAAATGTCTTTGACATTACCTTTGACTTCTCTAAAACTAACCCACAAATACAAGTTGTATTTCTGAAAGAGATGACTGTGTAGATGAATCAGAATAATTGTATCCTATTACTGAAAAAAAAAAAAAAAAAAAAAAAAAAACAACCTGAAGCTGTAGAAGATTTGAGTGCTTCAAGGAATTAATATTTTGTTTGTCTTTATAGCCTCCATAGTACCTATGAAATGGTTTAGCACAGAACAGGTACTCATTAAATAATACTTGAATGAAGGGATATATAAAGTGTGTGCTTAAATTAATAGTCCATATTATAACAATATCAACACAAAAGATTAAATTAGGCAGAAACAGGTTTTTTTAAAAATTAATAATAATATATCTAGTTCACTGACACAGGAACTACTACTTTAATGTAGGGAATAATGGCAAAAATATTAACCTGCCAAAAAACTATTTCAAGGAATGTTTTGCAGCCATGAAAGGAAAAGTTGATCATCAGGTTGCCTATGAGTGCATGTTTTATTTTTAGGTAGACTTTTTAAATCCAAATAAAATTGAGAAACTGTCACCACCACCCTGCCACAGTCTCTTCCCCATAGATACTACTGCTTTCCAAGAGGACAAAAAAAAAAAAAAAAAAATCTCTTAAGAAGGGTATTATAGTTTTAAACCTCCTTTATAACTCATAACTTACATATTAATCTATCATGTATTCATTATACAACAGTGATATGGACTTCACTTAGCTTTTATTTAAACAAAAGTTTACTTGGTAGGGGCTACTATTATTTTATCTGATGTTTAATGACCATTTTAACTGTTCCCAAAAGCTAACCAAGCAACTAAGAAGAAATGCTTCTTTCACATATCCAAAAAGCTGTTCCCAGAGATACAATTTAAGAAATACAATTTCATATCAATATCAAAAGCTGTTTTCTGCTAAAGCAACACTTAAGTTTTAAATTTCTTTTTAAAGCCAACTAGTCACCATAATTACACCTATTTAACTTGTTCTTCTACAGAAGTATACATATGAGAGCAAAGGTGCAATGTACACAAAGAAAGGTAGTCTCAGGAACCATAATAAAGAGCAAAAAGTATACTTGAATTCAACATATATTTGTTGAATCTAAATAATGAGTAAGGTATTATGTGCTGGGCACAATGCAGAACAGAAAGGTGAATCAGAAATAGTCATCATCCTCAAGGGGATCACAACACTCACAGATATCCAAACAGGTCATGTGTTTGCTGTGTACTTGCTCATGCTATAACATCTTTGCTTGGAATGGGCTTTGTCTTCTGAATGACTATCCAACCTCTCAAGTTCCATCATTTCCATGAAGCCTACCCTGTCCCCACACCCTGTTCCACATGCTGCCCCCAACAACCAACATGAACTACTCCCTGCTTAACATATTTATGTCGATTTGTTTACATTTTTTAAAAGCTCTTATATGGCGTCTAATGTTATATTTATGTATACATGTACTATCCCATTTCCAAGGACTTCAGGAGATCCTTAAGTCTCCTTAAATCTGTCTACGTTTATACAATTCTGGTAAAAAGAGACAATATAAACACCAATTTTGCAATGGCTTTCTGATTCCAAAATTATTAAAGAACCATCAATATAAATGAATGAATTTATAACAATCTGCTATGTGTATAACTAAATCTAGCCATTAGGTTTTTAAAACTGTACCACTCAATTGAGAAAAATGTTTCTTTCATACATCAAAAAGCAATTGTTTCCATAAAAACAATATAAACTTATATCCACATCAAAAGCTAGTCCCTGCTAACAAAATAATAAAATTCCTAAAATAGAAAAGTTAGGAAACCATTAAAATGAGAAGGACTCCTTCAAGTACAAGTGTGAATTCTAGAAAAATAAAAATATGTTTTCAAAAATTTAACAAGTATGAAGTCTTCCCTCCAGGTTTTTGTTGTTGTTGTTATTGATTTTAAAATTAAAAAATGAAATGAAATCAAGAAACACATTAACATATGGACCAATAGGCTTATGAACACAAACAAGGAAAATCTACCATATTTACGTACTATAAAACTCATGTGTCAGTCAAATTAAATTACATTTTCAACCAAGCAACAGCTGGTATTTTTAAGAACACATGAGACAGAAATAAAACCTAAATCATTTTGTAAGCATGTGCAATGTTTCATTTTTATAAAATGCAACCTCAAACACATGGTGTGAGATGGAAGCAAAAAACTCAAAAATTCACGAATAAAAAGCGTACACAGTGTGAACAAACCTAAATCCAAAGCAACCATCAAAACTGAAAGTTATACTACAAAGTTCTCTTAATTATATTGCCAACCTCCTTTTTTTTTTTTAATATTCCACTGTATGTATATATGTATGTATTTATTTATTTATTTTAAAGCGGGTACCAGGGATTGAACGCAGGACCTCAATACATGGGAAGCAGGAGCTCAACCACTGAGCTATACCCACTCCCCCAATCTGCTTTTTTTAAAAAAAAGATTTTATTTATTTATTTCTACCCACCCCCTCAATGTTTGCACTTACTGTGTCTGTTTGTCTTCCTTCCTTTTTTTTTTAATTAACTAATTTTTTTTATATTTTAAAAGATGCTTAGATTACATAAATATTACACAAAAATTACAGGGATTCCCATGTTCCCCACCTCCCACACCTCCCATAACCTCCCACATAAACATCTTTCATTAGTGTGGCACATCACCTGCAATGGATATACACATCCTGGGGCTTTGCCACTAAGCATGGACCATAGCTCACATTGTAGACCACACTCTCTCCCACACAGTTCTGCATATTATATGCTGATGTAAAATGGCCTATATCTGTCGTTATAATGTCACTCAGGACAATCCTTGTTTCTTTAGTAGGCACCAGGAACTGAACCCAGGACCTCTGATGTGGGAGGGAAGTGCCCAAATGCTTGAGCCACCTCTGTTCCCTTCCTTGTGTCTCTCATTATACTTTTTCTCTTACGTCTCTCGTTGCATCATCTTGTTGCATCAGCTTGTTGTACCTGCCCGTCGCACCAGCTTGCTGTCATTTCTAGGAGGTACTAGGAACCGACCCAGGGACCTCCCATGTAGTAGGGGGGAGCCCAATCACTTGAGCCACATCCACTCCCCCCAATCTGCTTTTTTAAGGAGACTGATCAGAGTTATTAGTTCAAATTGTGGTAAATGCACTGAATATTTTATATCTAGTCAACAAATTAAATATGACTAAATTATGTAGCCCAGGTGGCATCTAACCAAGAGTTTTAAAGAAACAGGGAATCTGGCTTGTTATATAAAGCCAGAAAGTCAGAAGATAGCAGACTGCAAATGGAACAACCTCCTATAAAGTTCTAATAGGAACCCTGGAAATGACACAATAGCTCATCTTATTTCCAGACTGGACTAACTGGTAATACTGACATTAATTAAACAAGCCTTATAAAAAGAAAGAAATCATTGCATTGTCAAATGATCGTGAATAGAGATCTTTTAAGGGACATATTAAGCATGAGGAAGTGGGGAAAATTGATGAAGTAAAATATTTAACAAGGCTCCAGACCAAAAGCTATATGAATAAAAGAAGCTTCTATATATGAGGCTTGACACACACATTCTTTCTAGTACTCAAAACAACTCTATACTGTAGATATTCTTACCTATATTTTAGAAATGAGAAAAGAGGGGTAATGAAACTGCATTAAACTAAAGTCACACTTGCACAGAGCTAGATTTAAGCACATCTTTATCTGATTGGATAGAGAAGCATGGAGTTTCCCAACAATCAGATTAAGACTTAGGATTACTAACCTTATTTAACATTTTAAAAATGTCTAGAAAGTGCTGAGACTCAGACAATATTAATCTCAGAATCTTGTGAGAAAAAGCAACATAAGAATACAAGCCAGAATATAAGCCAAGATGAAAAGTATTAAAATATTGTGAAAGATATCATAGAAACGTAAAAGGAAAAAAATTGTGAGTTGAACTATATATGGCAGATTTTATAGGGCTTAATTTATACCTTAACAAGGATATGAGGATGAACAGTGGAAAGAGGTGGAAGAAATTTTTCATGTGGGAGGAAGAGAAAAATAAGGCAAAGGCAGGACCTAGCATGACATATTAAAAACAAAACAAAACAACACAACACAGTCAACAAAGTGAACTGACTAAATAAAAAAAAGGATTACTGAGAGGCAGAAGAGCAGACTGATTGATTCAAATACTGCCTGGGCAAGTAACTTAACTTCTATAAAATAAGTATAATAATATATCCAAATTATAGGGTTGTTCTGAGGATTGAATGATTTAATATATGTGCAACACTTAAAACAGTGCTTAGACAGTGCCTAGCAAACATTAAATAGCTGTTAGTTATTTATGAAAGCCAAAAAACAAAAACAAAAAACCTGTTGTAATTGTCATTGCTATTGGTTTTATCATTGCTGTTACAGAGTCAGATGTTAGAGGAGATAGGAAAAAAAGAGACAGATTGTGCAGTACTTTGAAGATCATGAATACAAGTAGACTTGGGGTCCTCTCTGGCAAGGATTCATAGTAGGCAGTTGAATGAGAGATTGCCAAGGCTAAAGTAATGTTTTAGAACAACCTGGTAATGGTTATATTTGATTGGAGAAGAGACTGAAGATTTAGAAATATTTTGGAAGTTGTTATGTCAAGGCAGGATAATAGCAATGTTGTGAAAGAATATTAGCTTTTATTCTTTTCCACATCTAATTTTTTAACCTAGGGAACTTAGAGAAAGCCCTTGGCCAAAAAATGAGAAATGTGAGAAATAGAAATTGTTTTGACAGGGAAAAAGAAGGGACTGACTGTGAGCACACTAAATTTGAAAGAGAACAAGGTTTCTATACATAGATTTCCTAGATGGGTAGAACATAATAGATTGGGACTTAAGAAAAAATTTAGAGATCTAAATCATATCAAATTAATTCAGCAAATTAATTCATTTATTCATTCAACAACTATATGGAATAAATCTAGCCCCTTCCTGTTAGAAACAAATAATTAAACAAACTTCTCATAAAACACAATCCATTCACTTTCTTTTTTTTTTTTTTTTACATTTCCTATAGTCTTTAACCCCCTTTAAGATCAATATGTAACTGAATTAAGTGTACTTTACTTTTCTTCTGGGATGAGACAATACAAATGAGTGGACCTGTATACAGTCTAGGCTATACATCCTGCAGAATAGAAAAAATGCAACAGAAGAGTATTTTCCTTGGTAAAAAAGAACCTTGAAAAGAAACTGATTATTATATCAGACAGCAGACTGGATGCTCCTGTAAAATCAGACACACTTAGAATAAGAACATTTCTTATTTCAAATGCAAATCTGCTTTTCAAATTCTAAAACCTTTATCTTAATTATAAGGTTGTTCTTCTCTTGCATGGAGAACCATTTATGGTAACAGTGAAAAGGCAGCTCAAAACCAGGATTACTTCAGACAGGTGATATTCCATGACCATGCATCTTTCATTCTTCTGCAGATGCCCAGTATTTCTGAGAACATTTGTTTTCAGATAGTGCGCAAAAGGCATTTGATTCAGAAGAGTACTCATTTTAAATATGCTCCCTTCTAATGTTAATGATAATACAACCTATGTATAGTTCATTATTTCAACATTTTCATTAGAAGCATAAAAAAAGTAATTTCTAACTGGGAAGCTGAAAGAGTATACTGAAATATGTCAGACTTGCGTAATTCTTGCAGAATAAAAATGTGTATTTTAGAGGAAATTTTCAGTGGTAAGTCATAGTTTCATTTACTAAAACAAGTAAAGTAATAAGAAGAGAAGTAGAAAAAAGTAATAAATATTAGGGAGATCCATTCTGGCCTAGGTATAAAAATAAAAAATACATGTGTCTCATGATGTCTTTTGAGCACTTAACCACTAGAAAGAGACTGACTAAATGTTCTCAAGCTTTTATTTATAGTCAGTGACTTTAAAGCATCTTTATATTCTCTTTGCTTCCAATCTGCCTTCCTGCCCAAGAATGAATTGGGTTCATATTTTAAATTGATATTTTAAAAAATATTTACTATTAGTAGTGTTATCTATGAAAAACCTACAGCTAACATCATATTTACCGATGAGAGATTGAATGCTTTTTCCTTTAAAAAAGGGACAAGATAAAAATGTTCACCCTCACACCTTTATTCATCATTGTACTAAAGATTTTAGCCAATGTTGTAAGGCAGGAAAGGGAAAGGGGAGTGAAGGTCAGGAGAGGGGCACACGGATTAGAAAGAAGTAAAACTATTTATTGCAAGTTGACATAATCATCTACTTAGATGGATCTACAAAAAAAATTACTAGAACAATTGAATTTAGAATTCTATATCCAGCTAAAATCTCCTTCAAAAATGAAGGAGAAATTCAAACATTTCCAGATCAAACAAAAACTAAGAAATCATCACTAGTAGACCTGCCCTACATGAAATATTAAAGGGAGTCCGTCAGGCTAAAATGAATGGACAATAGACAATAACCTGAATCCACACAAAGCAATAAAAAGCATTGGTAAATATAACACCTAGGTATTATGAAAGACAGTACTGTGGAATGAGTTGCTATGTAGTGCATCATGGGACCAAAGGCTCAGGCACAACAGAGACTCCCAGCAAATAACCACTTTATTACTTACACGGCATAAAGGATCCAAAAGAGCAGGGGGAAAGATCCCACCATCGCTAGTCCTCTGGGGAGGCCAACTGCTCCGGTCAGAATCAGTGGGTGGCAGCTTTGCACACATCACTTCATATTGGAGATAAGAGACCAGTTATGGCTGGTCCCCTGGGGAGACCAACTTATTGGCAGCTCCAAAGGCCTCACTTCTCATCAGAGATGAGGGACACCTGCACTGCTTAAGTGCTGGACTTTTATATACTTCAGGGGGAGGGGGTCCTGCCAATGAGCAACCTTTGTGCTCTAGCAAGCAGCTAGGGCTGGTTAAAATTTAACATTTCCCCCAGCTGCCTGCGGTCTCTTGGAAAATAAAAATATATTGAATACCTGCAGACAAACAAGCACAGACGGAAACATACCAAACACCTTCATGTCAACAAGCTAGAGGAGAAAGAGAGGGGGGTTGGCAAGGGCTAGGAAATAGAGGTTGAGTGTGTCCATGATTTCCCCAAGTATAAATATATTTGTTTCTAATTATTTTCTTCTCCTATGTGCTTTAAAAGACAATCACACAAAGCAATATGTGTTGTGAGCTTATAACTTATAGAGATGCAATTTGTATGAAAATAATATTACAACAGTACAGTAGAGAAGGGAAGGAACAGAGGTATATTGGAGCAAAGTTTTTAAATTGAGTTAATATTAATTGGAAATAGATTGTTTTAAATTAAGATACTGTAATATCCAGGGCAAACACTATAAAAATAACTAAAAAGAATGTAGAAAGAAACA
>JAQZBX010036853.1:10988-24134 GCA_029593785.1 Cabassous unicinctus
AAAAAAAAAAAAAAAAAAGTAGGGGGACAGAGAGGTAAAGGAAAAGTATATAAGCAAGCTACTGAAGTTAAGTTGGTACCAAACCAAATGTGATTATTATATGCTTAGGATGTTAAATTTTAACCCCATGCTAACCACAGGGAAAAGGGATGAAAAATATATCCAGGTAGAAGTGAGAAGGCACTCAGTATGGTACAACACAAAAAATCAAATACATATAAGGCATTAATTGAAATAAGGGACAAAACAGGTATAACATCAAAAAAAGCTAAATGGCAATATGTCAGAAGAAAGTCCTATATTACTGGTACTGGCTTTAATAGACTGAACTCTCCAGTTAAATTGCACAGATTGGCAGAATGGACAAAAAAAGTATGACCTAACTATATGCTGTCTGCAAAAGACTCACCTTAAACTCAAAGACAAAAATAGGCTGAAAGTGAAAGGATGGAAAAAAATATACCCTGCAAGTAGGAACCAAAAGAGAGGTGGGGAACTATACCAATATCAGATAAAATAGACTTTATGTCAAAAAAAAGTTATGAGGGGCAAATATGGTTATTATATACTAATAAAGGGAACGAATCAAAAAGACACAAAAATTATAAATATATATTCACCAAACAGCAGCCCAAAATATATGAAGCAAATACTGACAATCTTCAAATCTTGAAGGGAAAAATTAACAGTTCTATATTAATAGTAGGAGACATTAACAAAGTACTCTCAATAATGAACAGAACATCTAGTCGGAAGATCAACAGGAAATACAAGGCTTGAATAATACTCTAAACCAACTATACCAAACAGACATATATAGAACACTTCACCAAACAAACACAAATTCTTCTTGAGTGGACATGGATCATTCTCAAGATAGACCATATGTTATGTCACAAAACAAGTCTCAATAAATTCAAAAAAATTTAACTCATACAATGTATATTCTCTGACAGCAATGGAATTAAGCTAGAAATCAATAACAGAGAAAGGGAAAATTCACAAATATATGGAAAATAAATATCATACTTTTAAACAACCAGTGGGTTAAAGAGGAAATCAGAGGCAAAATTAGGAAATATCTTGAGGTGAATGAAAATTGAAATACAATTTACCAAAAATTATGGGACACAGGGAAGGCAGTACTGTATTTTGATAGAAAATCATATTTATCAATATTAAATTTCCTATATTGTACACATGTAAGAGAATGATGTCAGAAAGATATTCAATAAGACATAAAAGTTGAGGCTTATTTTAAAATAGTTTAGGGTAGTATAAGACAAAACACTTGAGAGTTACTAACCATGGATTAACTTTATCAGGATGCCTTTTATCTTTGTTGTTATATAGGCCACATGCTTGAGTCTTCAGGGCATTTTTTTTTTTTTTAGTAGCCCAGAATATACTTTGACAACCTGATACATTTTAATCAGCCCATTTCCACATAATTAACTTTAAACAGAATAATTTTCAATTGCCATGGTTTATTAATAAAATGATATAAATATGGATTAATTTCATCATGTGCTCAAAAAAATAATTTTAAAATCCTGCTTCAATTAAAGATAAATGTAAACTATAATACTAGAAAATTAAAATTGCAGTAATTTATATTTTAGTGTATTATCTTAAAAATTAATGACAGATCCTTTTTGCATGGTTCTTGGGGAAAATATTAATTTTTAGACAACCAAGCCTGTTATCATCTGTAAAAACTGAGATTAAAATAACAGCATTTTGAATGCCAGACTTTGTTTCTTTAGGAAAGTAAAGGAACTATCTTGTTAACTTGAATATATCTAAAGTCTAGAAGAATATTTTTAAAATAAAAATACTTGTTTAATTAAACTAAATCACTCCTAAATTAACTCTTCATCCAGCCCAACCCAGCAAGATATGTAACACAAAAATGAAATTTCCTTATATCTGTTGCTTAATTTCTCTTAAAAAGCACATCAGAAGTTCTACTTTAGTAACTGTGCATGAAAATTTTCCTATAATATATTAAAATATATTACATCTTCCCACTTTTCTTAAGTAAAGAGCACTGACTATTATTTGACTTTTTCCAGTGACTCAGGAATCCTTATGAATGTGCTTCAATGATACCATAGCTATCAGCTCTGTACAGTTTCTGGTTTTTCTCCTTAATGTTAAGTGTCAAATGTCACTTCCTCTTTCTCTGTGCTTAGTACTTATTACTAACAGTCACTCCAGACTCACTCCAACCTTAATATTCTTTTTTGTAGTAGAGAAACAAAGAACTAAACCTGATCAGAACTCTATTCTCTAAAAAATTTAAGCTCAAACAGTTCTGAGGAAAACTGTCAGGAAAAGTATATGGTTTTAATGCTGAAGCTTTGTGACATTTATTGTGGTGGTACAAAGGCATGTTTCTTTCTCTTGTTTGAAGTTATGTTCTGAGAAAGTTGACCTTTTGGCAAGTGACATATTTCAACTGTACATCTTTATTTAGGATTAGAGATAAACTGTATTTATTTATTGCATTAGAAAATATTTTTGGTGGGGCTAATAAAATCTCCTGTGATTATATAAAGCCACTGTATTCAAAGTATATTTGTTTCAAGTATACCAGAAAACAGAAGCCAGAATATTTGGAACTTTAAAAATTATTTGAGCTTTTATGTTATGTTCCAATGACAGCATTTTAAAGCTAATCCTTGATATATAATTTTTTTTTTAATATTGGCAGACACAATTTAATTCTAAAATTACAAATAAAAAGCTACATTTTAATTTAGAACTGCTTGGGTAAAAGCATACCTCTTGTTGTGCCTCCCAGCTTTCACTGCTACCAAGGAAAGGTTGGCCTAAATCAGCATTTTTCAAACTGTATTTTATGATACATTACAGGGCAGTGAATTCATTTAATGGACCCAAGTGAACTTTTTTTTTTTTAACAAAAAGGAATTTCATATACCAAAGTATGCTCAGCTACTTATGATGCCTGCTACTAGTTTGAAATAAAACTGCTTTTCTTTTTCAAATCTTTACTTTGTAATGAACTATACCATTAAACTAATTAAACACTGTCTACATTTAATTTTCAAAATTGCAATTTAAGTTTAATAAAGGTATCCATAAATTTCTGTGCATCAAAAGGATAACTCTTTGTATTTGCTTTCAACCTACTAGAATTTCACAAGTAATGACAAGAACTTGCAATGCAGTTGAATAATAACTGTAATGGAGCAATTGATGATGAGAATTTTGATGCTCAGCACCACCTAGTGACAGAGCTCTGAGAAACCGTTTACTGCCTGCTTATTCATTTTTGGTATATTAGGCACTGTATTAAAAGCTACCTAGAACGGCACAAAATAAAAGTTCTACTCCCAAGAAGCTGAAGTTGAAAAGACATACTCAATCTTTTTAGGCTAGAATCAAGCAAGAGGATTAAACTGTGTTATAGAGTAAAGAGAAAGAATCTACCCTTACAGAAACAGAAAATGCATAGTACTATTGGTATTTGCTCTGGCTTAGAAAAGAATCATTCCCATTACAACATTTTCAAACAAAAGATAAAAAAATGAGTGACTATAACAAGTGATCATTTTTTGGTACACTTAACAGTACTTTACTAAAACGTGAAATCAATGTAAAAATAGGAAGCTCCCTCATTATGAAGATCTAATATTAATACTAGTTCAACAGTGTAGTACTGACACAAGCAGAGACATATAGACAAATGGAATTGAACTGAAAGCACAGAAATGAGCCCATACATCTATGGCCAAGTGATTTTTGGTAAGGGAATCAAGTCCACTCAATGAGGAAAGAACAGTCTCTTCAACAAATGGTGCTGGAAAATTGTATATTCCATGCAAAAGAAGGAAGTTGGATTCCTAAAAAAAATTAACTCAAAATGATCAATGACCTAAATTTAAGAGCTAAAACCATAAAACTATTAGAGGAAAACACAGGGAAATATATGTAGGACCTTATATTAGGCAATGGATACTTAGACTTTATACCAAAAGCATGAAAAACAAAAGAAAAAATAGGTAAATCACACTTCATCAAAATTTAAAACTTTCATGCATCAAAGGACTTTACCAAGTGTGATGGCTAGGAGCTCTGCATCCCAGAGAAAACATGTTCTTAAACTTAATCTATTCCTGTAGGTGTGGACACATTATAGATAAGATCTCTTCAAGATGTCTGTGACTTCAGTTAAGGTGTTGTCCAAACGAATCAGGTGGGGTTTTAATCTGGATTACTAGAGTCCTTTATAAACAGAGTGAAAGTAAGAGAAAAAGCCAAGGGAAGGGGACGAAGTCAGTGAAACCCAGAGAAGTCTAGAAGAGGCCGCCGCGTACACTGCCATATGACAGAAAAGCCAGGGACCAAGGATCATGGGCAGCTGGCCCCAGACCACCACAGTCTTCTAGAAGAACACAATGCCTTGCTGACACCTTGATTTGGGACTTCTCTTAGTCTCAAAATTGTGTGCCAATAAATTCCCATTGTTTAAGCCAATCCATTGCATGCCATGTACTTTAGCAGCCAAAAAACCAAAACACCAAGAAATTGGAAAGACAACCTCCAGAATGGAGAAAACATTTGGAAACCATATGTCTGATAAGTGTTTAATATTCAGACTATATGAAGAATCCCTACGACTCAACTGCAAAAAGACAAACAATCCAATTTAAAAATAGGCAAAAGATTTAAATAGACATTTCTCTAAAAAAGATATACAAATAGTAGTTTAACATGATTTGTAAATGGAATAAAATCTAAAAAGTCAAGAATTTATCTAATAACAAAGTCTTTCATGAAGTATGACTAAAGTAATACATCAGAAAGTAACAGCTCTCTCTTAAGCCAAAAATGGTGTGTACAAATATACATTATGAATATCTGTTCTGTGTATGCTATGTTTCAGAACAGAAAATGGTGAAAAAAAAAAAAAAAATCAAACAAAAAAGAAAACACAGCATAACATAGACACTGGGTGATTCTGTAGCCTAATTTGTTCTAACCATCCTTGCTACCCACTGGTTTTAGCAGTTCTAAAAAATGTGAAACAAATGGAGCTTTAATTACTGTCCAGCCTATACGTACCTGGTCCTCCATGGATTCCCTGCAGAAAACACAGCCTGATTCTGCAACTAAACCTTTTCAAATGCCAACTAAAAAAAATTTCTGGAAAACTGATTTTCTTTTCTTTTAGAATTATCAACAAAAACCAACAGTAATTCAATTATCAGCCTGGTCACAAACTACTCTTTCTCTCAACCTACCAGTTTAACATAAATGAAAAAGTTGTTTTCCTTTAAAAATAAGGAAAGGAAATGAAGTAAAGAAAGAATGGGAGATTTGGAAAGTAGAGATATTTCTCAAAACCTGGCTATGATTTTCCTTTTCATTCCAAAGAAGTAAGAAGAAATTAAGAAGTAGAACCTCTTTCTCAGGTGATCAAAGCAAGAGATGAGCATGGAGCAACAGAGGATTCAGATATGAATGTAGATGTTAATTCTATTTAGAGGATAAAAATTCCTGAGAATGCTACAGTAAGGAACAATCAATTGTTGAAATAATACCCAGAATTGTGACAAGCAATCCTGCTAGTGTTAAATCTCACTCCAACACTGTTCTTTCCTACATACTATTTTAGGATCACTGCAGGCCATGCTGAGAAGACCTACTCCAGAGAATAAAGCAGTAGGTGCTAAAGACATTTCTACCACCATCAATAGGATTTAGGTGACATAAGCCATCTTTCTTTCTTTCTTTAGATTTGTCTTTCCTCTTTACCTAGATATTCTTCACTTTAGTGTATGTGAGTAATTTGAATATCTTTATTTTAATACATTTTACTGGTTAGCTCTAAAATAAAGCAGTAAGTCTCATGAAAAGTACATAGTCTAGAATCCTAAAGTCTATGACAAAATGAGGCTAATGTAAACATTTTTTAACTAAAAGACGTGTGGGAAAAAGACATACAAATAAGGTTTACCAGCATTACATTGCTTTGTTAGGTTAGGGTAAAGGTCATGTAACATATTTTTCAGCTTTTTTTTTCATTGTATATTCTCCTGATAAAAGAAGGAAATTTTGATGTTATTTTAATATTGAACAAATTTTTTGTATAAAGGACCCTAATCACTAAAATGCAAGTATGTTTATCAATTAAAGAATGGGAGAAAGGAAAAAGATGAATCAATGAATAAAGGAAATATTAGTGCAAAGCTTTCTGATTGAACCGTATATGTGTAAAACTGTTTGCATCCACCAAGTATCATTGAATATATTTCTTTAGTGGAATCTTTTAAATGTGATTCTAAAGTAGACTAATAACAAATGTTATAAAGCATTTTCTAGGAATATAGAAAAGAATAGGAAATATTAAATGATGATATTAAATCACATTTATATAATTTGCAGAATTTAATTTCTACTCAAGGTCATATTTACTTGTTAGTACTACTGAAACAGAAGTACAAAGCATGTCCTGGAAATACCAAATATGTGTTTGCCTAGGACTGAGAGGGGATAATGAAAGGTAAGCCTAGACTTCCGAGAAGATGGCGGATAGAAAGACATGGGACTCTCTTCTCTCCCAGAAAAATAGCTAGAGGACAGCCATAAACAGCCTGGGAAAAAATCTTCTAGGGTTTAGGACACCAGGAGAAGGATGGACACCGACCAGAAGAGGGAAGGACAAAAGAAAAGAATAATGATGCCAAAACTGTGAGTTAAAAGTGGCAGCTGCTACTGCCGGCACCCTCCCCCCGTACTATAGACACATTTGAAATCTCAGGACTGGGGCCAGAGGCTACAGACAAAGGGGGTCCCAGGGATCTACCTCCCCAGGAACAGAGAGAGAGGGACAGAGCCTAGGGCTGACTCAGCTTTTAACCCACAGAGTGGGTCTGCTGTGTCCCAGGAACCCATCTAGGCCAGGTGGGGCCAGGCCATTGTTTGTCTTGGGAGTCAGCTCAGGACCATAGGGATTCAGGACTAAAGAGATCTGACCCTCTCATTCACCCTCTCTACTAACTAGGACTGATTGTTGAGGACGCAGTGGGCAGTGGAATTATTTCCTACCCCGGAAAACCAGGGGAGGGCTGCCAGCAAAGGTTGGAGAACTGTCTCTGAGGAAGTTTGAATTACAAGGCTCTTAGCCTCCAGGCAGGAACCTATATTACACTGATACAGTCTATGTTGCAGCAAACACACTCCAACCAGGCATAGAACTGAGAGGGCTGCCAAAGAACACCATGTGCTGGCAGACCAAGGAAGTGCACATGAGGAAATTAAAAGTAAAAAAGCAAAAGAGGCTTTTTCTGATCTTTATAGCTTCCCTCCCCAAGGCCCTAGGAAGTGGATCTGCAACCCTTTATTGGGTCCACAGCCCAGTTTTGAGCAACTAACAGGGAAAATCCTAAAGACCCAGGTTGAACCAAGAACCAAAGAACAGCAGTAACACATGGTCTCCCACCACTAAATCCCTACAAGAGAGAGAGAAATTGAGTATCTGAGTAAACTCACCATCCTAATCAGATGCCCTGAGATCAGTAAAAAATTACAAGCCATACTAAGAAAATGGAAGACATGGCCCAAGAAAAGGAATATATCAAAGCCCCAGAAGAGACACAGGATTTGAGATAACTAATTAACAAGATACACACAAATTTCCAAAATCAAATTAATGACTTGATAGACAATATGGCTAAAGAGATAAATGACATCAAGAAGACATTGAGCAAGCGAAGAATCTGAAAACCTGAATAGAAAAGTAACAGAGCTCAGGAGAACAAAAGACACGGTACGTGAGATAAAAAACACACTAGAGACATACAATAGCATCTCGAAGCGGTAGAAAAAGAATAAGTGATACTGAAAACAGAACAGCTGAAATTGAAGAAATAAAAGAACAGAGAGAAAAGAATACAAAAAATTGAGCTCAGGGGCTCAGGGAGTTGAATGACAACATGAAACGCAACAACATACATGTCATGGGAGTTCCAGAAGAAGAAGAGAAGGGAAAGGGGGCAGAAAGAGCACCTGAGGAAATAATAGGTGAAAATTTCCCAACTCTCATGAAAGAAATGAACTTACTTGTCCAAGAAGCGCAGCATACCCCAATCAGGATAAATCCAAACTGACCTACTCCAAGACACATACTACCCAGAATGTCTAATGTCAAAGATAAAGAGAAAATTCTGAGAGCAGCAAGGGAGAAGCAAACCATCACATACAAGAGACACCCAGTAAGACTTAGTATGGATTTCTCATCTGAAACCATGGAGGCAAGAAGACAGTGGTATGATACAATTAGGATACTAAAAGAGAAAAACTGCCAGCTAAGAATCCTTTATCCAGAAAAACTGTCCTTCAAATATGAAGGTGAGTTTAAAATATTCACAAAGAAACAGAAACTAAGAGAGTTAATAAAAAGAATCCACCATTGTGGGAAATATTAAAGGAAAGCTTAAAAATGTAACATGAGACTGTACAGCATAATAAAACCGCATGTGAAATATGAATATGGGTAAAATTGCATATATAAGACCATCTTTCTTTGAAACTGAACAAATGTATGTTAATACTACAAGATGTTAATATCAGGCCAAAAAAACCATTATGCTAAGTAAAAGAAACAAGACACAAAGTACTACACATTGTATGACTCCATTTATATAAAATGTAAATATATATTTATAGAAATGAAACTAGATTAGTGGTTATGTAGGGCTGGCAAAGGAATGCTAAGTGGTGTGGAGTTTTTCTTTTTGGATAATGAAATTGTTCTAAAATTTTTTGTGGTGATGAATGCACAACATTATGATTATAGACTTTGGAGAGATCATATATTATGTAAATATAGCTCAATAAAACTGCTTAATAAATAAATAATTGTACAAGAATAGCCAGAAAGAGCAGTTATGTACAGCATGGGAAGCATAGAGAGATTGAGAGGTAAAGAATTTTGTGTCTGTTTTTTATTATTATTATTGAAATAATGAAAATGCTCTAATAACAATTGAAGTAATGAACGCACAACTATGTTATTATACCAAATACCACTGATTGTACACTTTGGATGAACTGTATACTTTATTAATTTTATCAATAAAACTGATTTGTTTAAAAAAATAATAGTAGGTCAAACCTAGGTTTTCCCTATAAGCACTGGATACAAGAAGTTTTTAGGTAATTGTAGTACTTCACAATAAATGTGGAAATACAAAAGGAAAAAAAAAAAAAAGGTAAGCCGAGAAAGGAAACCTGGAGGACTATTTATAAGATGGTAACTGAATTTCACACACAAAAATACTTTATTATGATACAGTCATTCAGATGATATAGAAAATGTTTACGGTAATTTTTAATTTCTCATAGAACATTTGGATTTGGTGAAAATGTTAGTGAGATAAATGAATACTTAAATTTAGTAATACTTCCAAGAGCATTAAGTGAAATGAAAAAGAAGCTGAAGAGTCCCATATTATTTATTCCCTAATACAGTTAAATTTTGTTGTAGGTCCTTTGGGCTTTTTATGTTAGTTCATTCAGCAAATATTTATTAATCAACTACCAAGTGCCATTCAGTGTATCAGCACTTAGAACTACAGAATCTAAAACATGATCTTTCCCCTCATAGAGCTTACTTTTTAGCAGCAGAGACTGACATGTGATTAATTAAGAAATACATAAAAGGAGAAGTGATCAATTCTACCTAGGAGGAAACTAGAAAAGGCTCCAGACAGAAGATAAGACTTGATCTTATACCTAAAATAAAATCATATTTGCCAGACAGATAGGTAGAGGGAGGACATTCCAGATGGAGGACAGGGTAGAAACCAAGACACAGAGGAACAGACCTAGCAGCACATATTGGGACTTGTGAAATCTTGATGATTAATGTGATAGGAGGGGCAAAGCACAGATGAGACTTGAAACAAAGCTAGAAGTCAGGTAAAGGAAGGTTTTGTACCACAGGCAAATTTTGTGAAAGCCACATTCCAAAAGGAAATAGGTCTGAAAAGTACCAACTGATTCTTTATCATCTGCAATACCAAATATCCCTCCATCTGTTTAAAAAAAGAAGAGAGGAGGTGGGTAGAAATATATCTAAATTATTTCAGTCTCCTTAATAACTGATCTAGACGCAGCTTTGCGGTATTTTTCAAAAATAATCATTAGACCCTCAGACGGTGACAAAATTTGGCAGAAGCACATGCATTGTAACATTTCTGTTTATCAAGCTTCCTTAGAGGCCAGTTAAAATACAAATTGACTACTCCAAGAAATTGTTGAATTACCATTATAACCATACAGTAGAAATATTTTAGACTTCAGTGACAATATACAGACTTCTGATAACTAATCTTTACTTGGTTGGAAACACAGAAATTTGTTTAGCTATGAAAAGTTCTATTTTAAGTAATTGTTTTATTTTAACGTTCTTTCAATAACCAGGTATTTTCACCAATTAAAAATCACACAATGTCATATTTCCTCCCACTGGCATACCAAATCAAGCCTTCTGAGAAATCTTTGCCTCAGAATGTTACAAAGTCACTTTTCTAGTTAAAAGACTTTATATAGTCTTGATTTATTTACCAAAAAGCCAAAAATGTTTTTTAACCTCAAATATTCACCAAAAACTAACATTCTAAACAATCATATTTTGTCATAGTAAAGAACAGGACTATACAAGGACAAAATAATATTGCTGGCTTTTCTGCTAAACAGCTGTATTTTTCAAAGGATACAGTTCTTGTCAGAGTAATTAAAAGTGATTCTTTTCAGCATAAGCATCTGGCTTATAACCAATAGTTCCTCTTATTGGCTTTTGGATACCACATATATCCAAGTATTGATTCTCAGTATAGGTTTTATCTCTTCAAGCCAAAATAGATTAAAAAGCTCACATGTGCTTCTGTTAACAGAAGATAAAAAATTAAAACAGTATTCTCTTTATTTTAGAATACTACAATCAATGCATTTCCCTCCAAGAACTGTTAATTGCATTTCTGTTGTCTTAATGGCTATCTAAGTCACAAATCACTTGGGATGGTCTGTGTGGAGAAAACCTGCCATTTTCTTTGTTGTAGCACACTACTTCCACTTAATCATTTACTTTTAACGAAGAGATAAGAAAAGCATAGGTTTCATTAATTACAGTACAACATCTATCTACACAATATCTAAAGGCAAGAATTGCAAAAGGTAAGTCCAGAAATACCCACCACCATTAATACTCTGATATGTCTTATTAAATGTTTATTCCTCACTTCTTTTCTCTTTTGCTGTTTACAAGGGAAAGGGTACCTTTCTCCAAGGAAAGCTTGGAAGATTGAGCCAATTCTCCTAATCTGGTATAATTTGGGTGTCACTCTAGCTAGGAGGCATGGCAAAAGAAATGACCATGCAACTACTAGCCAACTGCAGCATTATGTATGTGCTGAATCAAACTTTTCTCAGTATTCAGTCCCAAAGAGCTACATAAGGAATAAGGAAATGAGTCATTTTTCTGTTTTCTTAAGTAAACGTAAAACTGTGGAAATACATGAATGAAAACACTATTGGTTATCTACAAAGAGCTATTTATTTGCAATTCATAAAAGTAGTGTACACAGATTGTAAATGATCAGGTTCTATAACATACCTAATTAAAACAGTATGCAATCAGCAATTTGGGAGCCCAGAAAATATAGTCACAGATTTCTGATCTAAAAATTATACTGATAAAGCTAATCATTCCCTTTGGGATAAGATTCTAATTGTTTTTCCAATAGCCACTATAAGTTTATCCTTACCCATTCATACCTGATAGGCAATCTGTAATTCTTATTTTTGTAAATTTATGCAACTTCTATTTTATACATTATGCACAGGCATGATTAAACACTTCTTTGTAAGGCAAATCAGAAATTTTACATATCAATTGACACTGAACTACTACTTTATCACTGTGTGACTTAGCCAGTAATTTAATTTCTGAAGAATCAGAAGACTATTTGCCTGGAAAGCAGTATTTTATTTCATTCTTCTATTCTACAAAAATGGTAAAAAAATAAAAATAAAAAATAAAAAAAAAAGGTATAAAAACATCAACAGCTAACATTTACTGCCTTATAACTGTGTGCTGCAAGGTACTGCTTGATAAGCATTTCACATTGATTATGCCATCTGATCTTCACAAGAATTCTATGATGTAGGAAACATTATAAGACCTATTTTATAGAGAAAGAAATTGAGGCATCAGAGGTTATAAAACCTGCCCAAGATGACATAACTAGTAAGTAATAAAGCTGGGATTCAACATATGCAGCATACTTTCAGGCCTTGTTTGTAATCTCTGTGTCCTCCCTGTACAATGATGTCTCATAAACTTAATATAACTGAGACAAAAACAGAAATCATTATGAATGACATGACTAAGGAATCATTAGCCTCAAATGACTATAATATACTCCCACTGTATATCTGTGAAGGAAAAATACCAAAGTGTTAAAGAATACATACAACACACTAAAACTATCCATTAAGACTGTCTAAATGGAGATATTTTTTTCACCTTTTTCTTTCTGAGATTGCCTTAATTTAAACTTTATCTTTTTTACATGTACATGTTTTTTATGACTTCATTATGTATATAAAAGTAGAAGGCTTACTATGACAGTTTGATTTAATAAAACTTTATTGATCATCTAATATATACTAAGTAATATTACAGAAATTGGATATATAAATATAATTAAAACATGAACTCTAAACACAGGAAGCTTACATATAAGTGAAGCATAGATATATCAAAAATAGTAACAATGTGATGAAGCATAATAAAGGAGGTATTTACGAAGTAGAAGGATGGCACACCAAGCTGGAGTCATTGGTTCTACCAGAAAGGGTGCTGAAAGAAAAGTAAGGCTTCCAAGCTGCCACTTAAAAGATGAAACAGCAGAAAAAATGGCAGTAAAGGTGATCTTGGACAGAGATTTTGGATGAAGAAAATAATATGTGCAAAAGCACAAAAGTGTGGTCAGCATAGCAAAGCAAATTGAATGACTTCAAACATGTGGTATGCTTTAGATGGATTTAAGCTTTAATAATTCGTATAAATAAAATTGATCTGTTTTTAAAAAAAAAAAAAATTGTGATACC
>JAQZBX010036854.1:0-13432 GCA_029593785.1 Cabassous unicinctus
ATAGTCTTATTATTACTCTAGAAATGGAAAAACTTTTATTATTGATATAAAAGAAGACGCCACTAGAGGTTCTGAGAGGAGGGAAAGGGAAGAATACGTGTAATATGGGGGCATTTTCGGGACATTGAAATTGTCCTGCATGACGTTGCAATGGCAAATAAAGGCCATTATATATTTTGTCATAACCTACAAAATTGTGCAGTACAGAGTCTAAGCTATAATGAAAACTATAGTCCATGGTTAGCAACAATACTTCAATATGTGTTCATCAATTGTAACAAATGTACCACTTTAAAGAAAGATGTTGTTAATGTGGGAAAGTGTGGAAGGGGGAAGGGGTGGGCCATATGGGAATTCCCTATATTTTTATGTAACTTCTATGTAATCTAAAGCTTCTTTAAAAATAAAAAAAATAAATATTAAAAAATCTGTATTTATATTATCAATTAATTACCATCTTTAGCTTTCTTCTTTACTAATGCACATTTTTGGTGACTTGGATATTTTAAAAGCATGCTGCCTACATGCTGTGAAAGTAATACTAGCAAATATGTGTTTATATTTTTCTATGCAACCCCTTAAAACACATTAATACATTCGATTCAGTGAAATATTTAACTAAATATTTAGACTTACTCTTTTCATGTTGTACCTTGTTGTTATGCTATCATTTAAAACTCAGCTTAACTACAATGTTAATAATTTGCTCCATGATTGTAATCTTGGATTAATGTTCAAAGACAAGCAACTTTAATGGAGTAGACAGAAGGGGTAATACATTATCATAGTGCTTGCAAATAAAGAATCTCCCATTTGTTGTCAAATATCACAGCACATAAAGGTATACATTCTTCTACCAGAAAACCTGCGTTATTTGTTGTTGATGATGATGGTGGTGGTGATGATTTAGTCATGAGATGCACTTCCTGAGAAAAAATACTTTGCAAATAATTTTAAATGCTTGTGACAATTAAAGTGATTGTGATGGGTTAGTATCATTTTCATCATTTACTCTTCCCACTCACAAAAAAGGAAAATCATAGCTAAGTAATGGTGTAATTTAATGGAAGCCATTTTAACACGTGCTAAAAATTTCTCATACAATGAAAAGTATTCATTTAAATATCTAACATATTTACAAATAAGCCACAAATGCACAACTGGAAGATCCTAAAGACTATGAAGCAGTGAGACGATGGATGAGAACTGGCGATAGAGTGTAAGAAAACTCAAGGAGAAGACAGAAGTCAGTAAATCCACCTTTACTAGATCTCTGCTCTCTTCCTTCATGCCAGCTCCCATCGCCATTAGCCTCTTACTCCTTCATTAAGGCAAATATATGCACACACTTGCTTGTAAACACACATTTACTGTTATGTACTTATATCCTTGGGTAGTGTTTGATACAGACGTTCTGGCTGTAAAAATAAAACTTAAGGTTTGAAGTTTGCTTACTTTGTGTATCTGCCCCAAAGATTTTAAAATCCAGAGTGAGAGAAGGCCTCCATGGGTAGGTCTTTAAAAGCCCATCCAATATACCCCTAAAAAAGAGATTTGACTTTCAGCAACCCTAAGAATGCAATTCCTGAAAATAATGATTTTTGTAAATTCATGAGTGATTTTGTTATGGTTTTAAGGTGTCACTATGTAAAATACTTTAGATCTCTGATTAAAATAGCTAGATCTAGAATAAGCAATATCATAAAAGTGGGTGGGATGGGGAAGGAAGTGGGAAGAGGCAGGGTTTTAGAGATAAAACTTCTGGGTTCTTTTCCTACCACCTATTTGATACATAATTTAGGGCCTCTGAGCTTTGAATCTCAGTTTCCTTATTTTTAAAGCTTTCTAAATCAGGCATGATTGATATTATGTTGTTTACCTGTTTCTTCCAGGATCTCTAAATCTTTTAGCAAAAGGATTCCTGTCTATTTTCAGTTTGGTAATCTATGGATTCAAAAGAGAAAGAAAGATAAAGTCAGTGCTCTCAGTAACAACACTGTCACCTTTGCTTACGGTGGTTACAATAACAAAACACTTTGCAACTTGTAATATGACATTTTAAATAAATGTAAACATATTGTTAAGACAAATTCAGAATAGTTGCCTCCTGGCACTCTTTGCTCTGTTCTCTTTTCGAATGCAAGATTCACATAATTCACAATCAAACTTGCCTTTATGACAGTGCAACAAGACTGAATGTTTTCAATTGTGGAAAATGCAATCCACAGAGTACTCTTCCTTCCATCCTGCAGTTTGCAATGGGGCCATCTCCACTTGCCTGGGACATAGTCTTTCCTGCTGATTTTGGTAAGCAGTCACTGTGATAAACTCAGTTTCTTTAAAAGAGAACGTTTTAACCCATTCATTGGGTAGGAACTGAATCTGAGACAGGTCAACCCTGCTGTTCTGCTCCATTAAGTGCACTCTAGGCTTGTACTTGTGCATGGACTGCAAAATAATCTGGAGGAGAAATAGTCAAATGCTGCAGGCTAAACTGGCTTCCTTTCCTAAAACTGCCCCCCTTTAGTCACCACCCCAACATGGGAACACACAAAGGTGAGGCTAAACCAGAGACACTCAGGTAGCTGTACACAGGGGCCTTTGCTGTGCCATTTTTCCATGTTTTGTAGCAATACTACCATTACCTCATCACCTGATATGGGCTGCTTGGGTGGTAAATGATGGGTCTGGACATGGGGTGCAACTGTCTGACATATCCCTTCCCCTCAAACCTGGGGATCTTCCCCTCTGTCCTTTGGTGGCTGGCACAGGGAAAGGCCAAACAGGGGCAGGGGCACGCGGGAAGAAGGCATGTGGTCAACGTGACCTGAAAAAGTCTTCCAAGGGGGCACTTACATTCTCTTATCACACCACACCACACCACACAGGAGGTGCCTATGGGAAGATTTGGACTAAGAAAAAGGCAATCAAAGCCCACAATGATGGCTCTGGAAACTTAGGTGCCAGAGATGCCTGGGAATATTCCCTCTTGTACACCCAGACCAGGAATCACGACTTAAACAAGTCTCTTGATCCTCAAACTCCTGAAGCTCACTACCACACCCCAGCACTCTCAGAGGACACAAGGCCCATGGGAGTCCTTGGTTGGCTGCTTTGCATACACCCTCAGATCTTGGACAGTTCTTAGAGAGCACAGAATGTACCATGTCTGTGAGAAGCATCCTTAGGCCTTTCCAGGGCAACCTGCGTGCACACTTTGGCACCTCCCTCCTCAGGGCAAAGGATTACGGTCATATACATGGCCTTTGTCATCCATCTCCTTGTTGGTGAGTTTCACGTGATCGAAGTTGATGATCTGCTGCATCCAGGTCTCTCCTGGGCAGGGTGAGTCCAGGTGGACAGAAAGCCTGGGAGTAATGCACGAGTAGACTGTATTCCCGGCTACCATCCACTGAGAGCTATGGTAAATGTACCTGAAAAGGCACAGGATGTGGCATTAAGCATAACAGGTCAAAGCCTATGGGAGTAAGGCCTCGATGATTTGATCTTAAAGTCCTTGGCCAAGGTTAGCTCTTTGATCCCAAAGGCAAGCAACAGAAGTCCCAACTTGATTTCCAAAGAGACACTCAGGGATAGAAAACAAATTGTAAATAAGTCATCAAAATGCAATGAAGTGCCAGGGCGAGTGAAATGTCATGGGCTTTAAGAGTCTGGTTTGTTTATCCTCACATAAACTGCAATGGAAACTGATCTGACCCCTTTTACAGTGCAGACACCTGAAAAATCCACGTGCATCTGGAAAGAAGAGGAGGGGTGAGGAGGGTGTCTATCCAGCCCATGGCCACCAGTCCTCCTGGAGTCCTTTTGCCTACAAGGCTACAATGCTACAGTACCAGGGACCCATCTCTGTGCAGCCACTGGACTGATTTTCAAACTGCTTAAAATTTCAACCACGTGCAGCTATGCACTGCGTTCCCAATAGTGCTGTCTGGCTGCTAAGCCAGAAGCAAACAGCTTTTCCTGCTGTTTACAGGCAGAGGCCCCAGCAAGTTCTTAAGTTAAGCCTTCTTGATTGCCCTCACACTCAGCACTGGGTGCTGAACATGAGGCAGGTTGTCTACTTGGAGGGCCAGGCACCAACTTCACAGCTGAGTGCTCACAGCTGGAGTGCAGGGAGCTACTACACACCTACTGAAGCCACTGAGCTGACTGCCTGCCTGCCTGGAAGGTACTCTTGACTTCTGCACAGTTCAGCCACTTCAAGCCTGCTCTAAACTGAAAGCTTAAATTTTGAGGTAAGGATACTCTCATTCCCTTCAGGCAAGAGGCTGAGGAAGGAAGGAAGGAAGGGTAGTCCTAGCCATGAAAATCACAAGATTGCCAAGTCTTAGGTGGCAAATCAGGGCTGACAATGCAGCACTGCTCAGGATTCAGTACGGCCCCAGAAGCTTCAGGCCCATCCTGAACCTCGGACATTACTCCCTAAAACTCCTTCAAATGACTTTCCTCTTGGCTGCTGGAACTCACACCCTCAATAGTTGCTTATCCTTAATGCTTAGCCATAGCCAAAGCTAGAGCAATTGGTAGACAAGAGGTCTGGGGTACACTGAATCACCAATTGGCACCTGTGTTTCAGGAGTGGGGAGAAAGTTGTGCAAGCCTACCTTTCTTCTCAGTCTGATTCCAGGGTTTGAGGTAGAAAAATAACTTCCAAAGCCCAGGGGAGAGCAATTTTTCTTTTTCCCAAGCTAAGGTTTTTAAAATAGGACCTGGGCCTGGGTACACTCATTACCTATAGCGTTTAGAATCTACCAGCACCACATCGATGGCTATATAGTACTTCTTTCCTGGGTCCAGTCCTTTCACTTTGACCCATCATAGGAACATCTGCCTATGGAAGAGAAGATAGCTACTGAGGACACTTTTAGAGACTTCTGGAGGGGGAGGGGACAAGCAAGATCAAGGAGAAATGCTTAACTCCCATGAAAAGTGAAAAGAATCACAATACCTTTCCCATTGCAGTATAGGTTTAAGGAATGGCATTCACTGCATGAGGAAAGATTGTTGGTTTGTATGCTTAATTGAACAAGTCCAGGACTTCTGAGTGCAGCAGAATATCTTCACCATAAGGCAAGCCAAAACATTTGGTCCCCTCTCCCTTCCTTCTACCACACTAAAAAATTATAGAAAGTAGATGAGGAAAAGATATGTCAATTCACCAATTTTTTGTAGGTAGTTTCTGTGAGACAGGTTTAGGAAAGGCAGAAATTAGGAAGACTCACAAACAAAAAACTATCCATTTTCCATGAAGGGGCTGCCCAGCACGAAAAGTTGACTGCGAGAAAAGCCCACCTCAAACAAGCATGGCCCCATAGGGTGGGCTTGGGGCCTGCCAGATGGGATATTTTACACTACTAACAGTGAAATTAAAAAAAAAAAAAGAGGCCTGGCCACAACCTACCGTGTAGGGGTGGCATCTGGCAACTGCGTCTGAAAGTCTCATTTATGCCTTATACTGCACAGGCAGTAGCTGGGGAAGTGAGTTTTCAGAATCACAGTGTTCAGGAAAGGAAGATGAGTCTCTAACTTGTGCCAGACACACCCTAGAAGAGCGATGACTTCCTAATGCCTGGGGAGTGGAGGCCGGATGGTGGTAGAGGAGAGTACTAGAGCGTAAAACTGGAGCCACTGCATCTCACATTAAGTGCCTACTGTGTGCAGAGGTCCGCCCTGCAGCTCTTGAAGAGCTTGGGCAGAGCCAAACCTGCCCGCCTTGGTAATGATCATCTCGGTCCCGATGTCATGGAATCTCTTCCACAGCTCCGATCCTTGAAGCTCCACTTGCATAGCATCTTTCTCTTCCAGGTGTCCGCCGCTGCAGCCGCCGCCGCCGCCGCCGCCGCCGCCGCCGCCGCTGCCTCCACAGTCAGAGAAAGCTATTGCTGAGGGTTCTGTCTTGGGTCGCTTTTCTGCTGGACACAGAGAAGCCCAGGGTTTGAGAGAACTTCGCAGTTTTCGGGCTTCTGTCTCTCTGGCGCCTATCTTTTCCTTTCTAGGAACCCTGGCTATGGATCCTCAAGCCCCGCAGTATCCCCCCTGGAGCCCTTAATCGAAAAGGAGATAGAAGCGCCCAGGTCGCACCTGGAGATAGGTACCGCCTTCTTGAGATTTGCCCCACCTCATTCTCCCGGAGACTTTTGGCCCTCAAGGCCGGATCCCCAGAGAATCTGGGACGCGCGCTCTTTCTACTCTCTGTAACCACCCTCTGACTCCCGGTTTCGCAGGGGTCTCGAAGCCTCACTTTTCAATAAGCTTGTCCTCGCTCCCCTCCCGCCTTCACCGCAAATGAATCACAGAACTCCACGTGGGATGTTGAGGCTCTGAAACTTCCCCTCCAGCCAGGTAACCACGGTATCCTGCAGCCCCGAAAGTGACCGTCCGACTGGTCCAGATGGTCCTGGAACAGAGCGAACAGCACTCCCATCTCACAGCCAGAGGAGTGGAATGAGATGTGGATCCAGCTTGCGAGGTCAGTAGGGCCAGGACTTTGGGGCTGCGTGAGGTGCTCACTGGGCTGCTTGCTCTCCTTTGCTGCCGCGCCGCTCCTCTTCTCCTCCTCTTCGCCCTCTTTCTCTTGCAGCTCAGGATGTTCTTTCTCTCTCGGGTCCTGCAGTTTTCTTTTGCTGGGTGTCCCCACCAAGGCTTCCACCGAGAAAGCGTGTGCCCGGGAACTCAGAGCCATCCCTGCAGCAGGCAAAGGGAACGTGTGCAGCAAAGTTTCAACTGGAGGCTGAAGGAGAGAGGGAGGGGGAAGGAACAGAGGGCTGGGGCGGGGAGAAGCAGAAAGATCCCCAAATCCAAAACACGATTTCTGAGGATCTGTATACCTATATTTATATCATCTAGTTGACATAGATATAGTTAATAGATAAGATAGAGATATGTATGCCTATATATATATATATATTTTTTTTTTTTTTTCTTTGAATAGAGTGAAAGTTAAGCAAAATCAGTCTGAAGCTTAATGTTCTCCGGAGTCGCTTCTCGCTTCCCTTTGCAGTCTCCTCCCTCCTAGTGGACATGTGCGGACCATCAGTCTTCAAATCCTTGTTTCCAGGACCTGGCAGAGTTCAGAGATTTGCAAGTGAGGGCCTTTTAGAGCACAGACCTGCCGCCAATGGCGGCCACGGACGCTAGGATTAAGAGATACAGTTGCGTTTGATTGAGTGAATACTGGGCTAGTAGCAGCCTCCACTGTTTGTTTTGGAAACTGTTGGAAACATAAAAACACTATAGGTGACATTTCAGACTCTGACAGGGAGTATGGCAGTAAAGGGGGCTCCACATTGGCTGGAGAAGAGAGATGAGGAGAGTGAGACTAAAGGGACTATAATAAACACAAAGTTACTGTTTTAAATTAAATTGTAAAACTCAAAGACATGTGACATAATTGTCCAAGAGGGGCCACTTTTCCAACAAAAGTGCAAATAATATTTAACCAAATCCAGAGAACTTTATCAAGACCTTTTGCTCTCCAGCGAAAGCATGGGGGAAAGGGACAGGAGCAAGTTTTCTGGGCAAGTTCACTTTGGTGGCAGAGGCTCAAACTTGCGGGTAGTAGTGCCAGTCTGTCCTCTCTCTCTGGATGGAGAGGCTCAGGTGAGAATGGACAAAGACCTCCAGGTCCCACAGTCACGGATGAAGGGAAGCTTGGGTCTTCAAACCCTGCCATTCCCAGAACCCATTATTCACAAATACAACCTCCTGCTCATATGACTTAACAGCAAACACCACCTAAGGACACCAGAGCCACCAACAGGGCACCAAAAGGACCTTTGCTCCAGAAGATGCTGGCCCTTCAGAACACTGAGCTCAAATCATTGATTCCAGTGCCTCCCAGAATATCTTATCAGGCTGTGTTTTATTTTTCCTTAATATGGACAAAGACACAGTATTTGTGCTAAGAAGAGACTTGTCTATCACTTATAAGGAGTGTGTTTATGCATGTAGATATGAATATTTACCTGTATGCATAGGATTTGGTCACCTTCTTTCTATGAGAAATAAGAAATCAGGGCATCCTTAGGCTCTTTTGCAGACTACATCCTCACTAAATGGCATTGGTACATTTCTAGAAAAGTACTCCTGCTCTCCTCTGACTTATTTGTTCAAATATTATTTCAAGCAAATCCAATTCCATTTTAAAACAGAATGGAACATGAATTAACTTCTTGTATCTCTACACCAGGGTTTGAGAGGAAAAAGCTTCTGTGAACTTTTAGTTTCAGCTACTTAGATACAAATGTGTACTACCTAGGTTCTCCATGTGGTGTGGTGGTGGTGGGAAGGAGGTTGAGGACATTCAGCTGGTCCGTGGAGAAGAGAAGATCTTATGGCAACTGAGCATGATTTTAAGTACCCTCATGATGTCAGATAGCATGGTGAAGGGTAAGTTACAGCGTGAATGCCTCTGAAGAAGCATTGAATTTGGTTCAGTAGCTAGTTATCCAGTGCTTACATTGCAGAGAGGGAAAAGACACCATCCAAACCTTAGAGGGGCACAAAAGAGCAAGACCAATTCCAGTGTAGAAGGCATTGGGTTGGAAAAGAGCCATGGCTGGATATGATATTGGCCACATCTCCATGGACATTCTTTTCTTTAGCCACCAGGAAAGGGGAATATTAATGCATTTGTCCATCTCCTTTTAATAAAAAGATAATTTTTTTCAAATCAATTGCATGTTCTTAGCTAAAAGGGATAGCAGTTGATGTTATTTTTTAAAATAAAGGACATAGTATATCTTGGTATATAAGTTCCTTTCTCAGAAGAAATTTCTTCCTCAATATTTATTGCACAGATGTATTTTAGACATCAAAGAGTATTTTTTTTTATCTAATCCTTCTCTATTCCCATTTGAATATCTCCCTGATAGAAATGTACATCAGCTTTCCCTCATGTGTGCTGCACTAAGGTGTAGTTAATTTCTTTAAGTTTGTTTCTGAAGGAAAATTATCACACACCTCAGAATCAGGTGCTGAAGCACTGGGCTGTCAGGTACTATGGACCCGAGGGGCATACACTTATGCCAGCAATTCATTCTCCTCAGCTGGACAGTCTCTTTTGATCGTTCTCCCTTTTTCTTCCAGGTACATCCATTGACCTTTTTAAGAAACACTTCAACCTATAGAGGGGTAATGGAAAGTGCAGAGAGAAACCCCGGGACCCACAGGGGCACACATTAGAAAGAAGAATATATATTTTTAAGTTTAACAATAAGAAACTCCTTCCAGCAAAATGTAATGACGTGGCTTTCAATTGCACAGGAAAATTAAAACTGGGAGCACAATGAAAATGCATCACTTGAAAGGAAAAGACATTTATGGTTAACACAAATCAAAGCTATTCAATGTCTATGCAGATACAGAGGAGATGGATGTGCCTTAAGTGATATGAGATTTATTAGAACTTTTGTTGAATATGAAACGTGAACCTGCTTTAAGGATAAAGAAAGACATCTGTATCTCTAATCAAAATCCCAATGTTTTATTAATGACTATAAAGAGGTATGTGTATTACCACATGCACAAAACAAAATGATCCTGAAAATACTGCTTCTGGTGAAATGTGTGTACGTGAAAATAGATGTTCACACTTAATGTCTGAAAATATTATAATTCTCCAAAATATGACTTATGTAAAGAGCAAAGATTCAGAATCTCTCTAGTTTTCTATGTAAGCAATATGAGTTATTCTATGTAAGCTTTTTTATGTAAGCAAAAGGAATTAAGTCTGACTGGAGGAAAAATTAATCCCTTATGTTCTGCAGTCCTTACTAACTAAAAGAATGATGCCAAACTTCCCATATGGAGGTATTCCAATGCTTACTTCTAATTTATAATGGAAGGAATAAAACAAATGAAATTAATCAATGAATATTTAAAATATATGGGAATATACATATATAGGAATGAAGTGTAAATAAACAAAAGAAATAAAGTGCTTTGAGACTGTTTGGATGCTTAGTGCCTCTCTTTGGCAAAAACACAAGCAACTTCATGATAGAGATAGACACCTCCAATTGTCATTCTTCCTTCTCTCCCTTGATCCTCAACCTACCCCCACCCCAGCATGGTAAAGATAATTTGGCATAATTCCGAATTTGTAGAATATAAGTCTGAAATAAGCTTCTGGTGACTATTTTAACCACTAAAAGGCTTATCTAATAGCAAACCAACAGAAAGGATAGCAGAGACAAGAAACGTAGAGTCCACTTCTTCATAATGTCATTTGTGTACCTGAATTCAACTTTGCCCGAACTAGCTAAATTGCATAAACAAATAAATGGTTTTTGTTTGCTTAAATGAGTTTTATTTTGGTTTCTGTATCTTGCAATCAAAATAATCCTGAGAAATACACTCATCTTGATAAAAATATGGAGATCACCTTATTCCAGTTTCTGTTCTACTCTTCTTCCTCTTCTTCTTTTACTCTTTTTCTGCCTTCTTCTTCCCTTTCACACTCCTTTCCCCCTCCTCCTCCTTCTACTCTTTCTCCTTCTTCTTCTTCAATACAACTGGTTTCTGTGAAAAGGGAGAACTAATGTGCTATATACCACTCAAGAATCATAAGTCCTGAAAGCAATTTGAATTTCTACATGAATTCTTAGTACTGTGATAATTAATAAAATAATAAGGCTCAAGCAGTACAGCATGTAGAGAAACAGAATTTGAAATTTGAATCAAACTCTGACTATGATACTTTCTCTCTAGGTGATCTTGCCAAATTCTTTTTGACATTTACTTCTAAACTTCTAAGCTTTAACTTCTAATATTTTCATCATAGTGCATATTTTTGTGAGTGTATGTGTGTATCTGAGGGTTTAGTAAAGTAATTTATGTAAACCACTTAGCAAAATTCTTGGGAAATAGTAAACACTCACAGTTGTCTTAATTATTGAAGAGATTATAGAAATTAATTTTAATAAAATGCTAATCTCTGTATTGAATATACTGCTAGTTTTTGTGACCAGATACTAGCAGGGGAAGAAATTTGTGTCAACATTGACATGACCAAGTTTTGGTTAAATATGAAAGAAGATTCAAAATGTTGGAGTCTTCAGGGAAATGAACTTTCTTGATCAAATCTGAGAAGTATTTTAATGGGTATAATTAGTAAATTAAACAAAAAAGATTGCATTTAAGTTTAAAAAATCCATGGGAAACATGTCTGATAGAATGCATGCTCTTATTTTATCAATTTGATCCTTGGAAAGATAGTTTTGGTATTTTACCAATGCAATGTAAGTGTATGTTCTTCTTAAAATAAGCAGATTCAATTTATTAATTACAGGCCTCTAGCACATATCTCTTTTCTAGCTAAAGGAAATTGAGGGAACTGGCCCAAATAATATTAAAAGTTATTCTCAAACGGAATCCCTCAACTTGTGGTTAGTTTAATTCAATATAATCCCTAAAGGAATCTGTGACTTTATGCATTTAGCAATTGAGTTATGCTTTTCAAACTTAATTACTCTTGTTCCTAGGTGCAGTAGGGGAAGAACAAGTATGGAGACGAATGCTTATTTATGCTTATAGTGTTCTTTTCATGGGGAGGCTTCTGAAGCTAAATGTTTATGCTTACAAAAAATTAGCTGAAGGAAAATGTATTTCTTTTAATTTAATCATCTGTTCACATTCCTTTTAAATGATAAACGTATTCTCACGAAAATAATTAGAACATCAGTCTTTGATTGTTTATATTTGTCATTCTCCTTGAAGGATACAAATATTTTGAAGCATGCAACTCTTGTTTATAGTTTTCCACTCAATTCATTGCTTATGGCTGATAGAGTTTTTAAAAGATTGCAGATCTAGGAGATTTTACCCTACTAATTATGAGAATAATTTTATCCTTGGCTATTTTTGAAGAGTAGATTAATAAATAAAAAAAGAAATAATTCAAAAAATGAGCTCAGATGTGGTCCTACCCTAGAGTGAACTGAGTGATTGCCATAATAGGCATTACATGGCCACTTTTCAGCTGCCTCTGGCTCCCTGGCACACAGTAAGTAATCAATAATTGTAATTGCCTCCTACATCTTCCAGTCTTCAAAAACTCCCCATTGAAACATTGAGCTTGAGTCAATATTTCCAATTCTTTCTTATGTAACTTCTCTGAGGCTACCTTGACATTTCTACTGTCATATAATAACTGAAGGCCCAATTAAGATTATTAGAAAAATAACTATTCATGGTTTGAGTTTGTGATGTGTGAATTTTAACGTTAGGTTATTTTTACTTGGGTTTGATTCTTTATACATATATATATATATATTTGACTTCCCACCCTCAATCTTTCCTTTCTTTGTCTATTTTTTATATTGCCTTTTTCTTTTTGCAGGAGGAGAATAAGACTTACCTTCAAATATACTTTATGCCTCAGCCATAAATAAAGTGGGCTAGGATTTGAGGATCATATACAGGCACCAGCTTGATAGGTTTAAAGAAATGATTCAGTGTAACAAAGTATCACCAACACAGATAACTTAAACAGGGTTATACCAAGTTTATGCCATCAATGAACTTTTGGGACAATTAGTGTTTACAAAGAATCATTGTATTTCTCTAAAACCAGATGTATTAGTCAGCCACAAGGATGCTGATGCAAAATACCAGAGATTGGTTTGTCTTTATAAAGGGTATGCATTTGGGGTAGAAGTCCACAGTTACCAGACCATAAAGCATAAGTTTCTTCCCTCACCAAAGTCCATTGCCATGTGTTGGAGCAAGACAGCTGCCGACGTTTGCCATGGTTCAGGCTTCTTGGGTTCCTCTCTTGCCGGGGCTGCATTTCTCTCCGGGCTTAGTGCCTCTGTTTCCTCCACAAGGTCAGCTGTAAACTATGAGGCTCTCTAGGCTTTGCTTCTCTCCACAAGGCCAGCTGTGAACTCTCAGGCGAATGGCTCGTCTCTATCCTGGGGCCTTCTCTCCAACATCAAAACTCCAACATCAAAACTACTCCCTCTGTCCTTTGCCTTGCCTTTTATATTTAATTTCCCCACCCACTAAGGGGTTGGGCTCAATGCCCTACTGATGTGGACCAGTTAATACCCTAATCATAACTTAATCATGCCCAGATTATCATACCAGTTTACAAGCATGATCCAATTATATTTTTGGAATTCATAATTACATCAAACTGCCCAACTGCAACACCAGAGAAGGCCTACTTCACATTATATGCCATCTTGCCAAGAAACCTGCATGCAATCAACACAATCAAAACCCTGACTTCACATTAATGGGCCATCTACCTCTGGGTCTGTCTAATTTTGGAAGCCACAAGCCCACTAGAATCAGATCCTGACACTAAGAAGGCAATCTTCCTAAGCTACATAGACTGAGCCTACCTACAAAATCTCATGACCCTTTGAATTCTATTTATTTCCTCCTGGAAATTTCCAACGTATTC
>JAQZBX010036854.1:13532-24122 GCA_029593785.1 Cabassous unicinctus
AAATTGGTTGATTTTTATTAAGGGTATTTATTTGGGGAAGAAGCTTACAGTTACCCAGCCACAAAGCATAAGTTACTTCCCTCACCAGTCTATTGCCATGTGTTGGAGCAAGATGGCTGCCGATGTTCAGCCTTCCTCTTAAGGCTCCATAGTCAGGCTCTCTAGGCTTTGTCTCTCTCCCCAGGCCTTGATTCTCTCAGGGATCAGCTGCTTGTTCTCTCCACAAGGCCAGCTGTAGACTATCAGGCAAAGGCTCGTCTCTTTTCCAGGGGCCTTCTCTCCTTCCTCACGAGTAAGCTCCTCTGTGTGCTTACCTCCCGGGGCTCCAGCTCAAAAACTCCAACCTCCTTTTTCTGCAGTGCGGTTTCTCTGTGAGTCCCCACCCACCAAGTGTGCAGGGATGCAAAGTCCTAATGACATGGCTCAATGAAAGCCTTAATCATTATTTAATCAAGTAAAAGCAAAACCTCTGAATCCAATATGAGCTAATATGCACAGAGGAAAAGACCAGTTCAGAAACATAATCCAATATCTATTTTTGGAATTCATAAATAATGCCAAACTGCTACATTTGCTTATTCTTATAATGATCTATAGTTGATCAGGCCTCTTTAATATCTAAGGTCCGCAAAAGTACTGAGGGTGAGAAATATTTGGTAGTAGGCAGAGGGATTTTCCCTTCAAAACACCAAAGGAAGGAAAATGTCTTCCCTGCTTATGCTTCAGACCAATTTAAGTTTACTCTCACCAACTATCTTTCTTCACAGGCTTCCCATATTAATATTACTAGAAAAAATCTGCTACTGCAGGAAGTGAAAGTTCCTAGAATTAGTAAATCCTTTTCAATAATTGAAAGAGGAAAGGGGGAAGCTTTAATAATAAAGCAAGAAAAATAGGAAATACACAATAAAGGAACCACTCAAAATAACAAATATCTCACTTGATTCTTGACTGAAACTTTTAAACTCTCTGAAATAACCATGCTTTAATTCTTGAGAGAGAAGAAGACGAAGGAAGAGCAAACCCAGTAGTTACCTGTGTTGGCAAAAGAATATCAGCCTTTAATGAATTGGGTCCACAGAATCATGGTGCACAACCCAGGGGCAACTCACTATGGTCACTGCTCATTTAGAGAACTAAATAAATCATCTCAGTGAAGCCAGTTAAATAAGAATTGCCTGTGCTCAAACTACAGCCTTTGTAACTTTAACCTAAAACTTGGCTCACATGACTTTACCAAAAAGGTTGATAGAAAGTTGGATAATACAACTATTTTTATAGTTTATGATTAAAAAATAATCATTTAAATTTTTGAGTCAATGATGCTAGTGACTTTTTGGCAAATAATTAGATTAGGAGGTTCAGTGGTATCTTAGCACTTTGATAAATACTAAAGTTTTACGGCTTGATTTCCAGTACCAAATTATATACCTCTTTTGATTTATTTTATTAAAGGATATGAATTTGGAAACCCTAAGCTAAATTCAAATATGGTCAGTACTTTCCATTTCTGTATTCTTAAAACATTAAAATAATTTTAACTGACACACAAAGAGATCCTCTATTCCCTCTCCCTGTCTAAGGACTACCAAATGTCTCTTTTTATAATTAATTAATTAAATTTTATTGGAGAAGTTGAAGATTTAGAGAAAAATCATGCAGACAGCACAGATTTCCCATATACCCCCATGCACATAGTTTTCTTATTATTAATATTTTACATTAATGTGGAAACTTTGTTACAATCTATGAAACTATGTTATTATAATTACACTGTTAACTTTAGTCCATAGTTTACATTAGTGTTAATTATTTGTGTTGTACAATCCTAGGTGTTTAAAAAAATATTTAGTCTAGTGACACATATACAATTTAAAATTTCCTCTTTTAACCACATTGAAATATATAAGTAAGTGATGTAAATTACAGTCACAATGTTGAGTGTAATCACCATCATCCATTACCAGAAATTTTCCATCACACCAAACAGAAACTCTACCAATTATGTATTAACTCTCATTACCTACACCCAAGCCAGGCCTTAGTTTCTGATGCTATGACTTTGCTTATTCTAAGTATTTCATATCATTGAGATCAAACAATATTTGTTCTTTTGTGTCTGGTTTATTTCACTCAAAATTATGTCTGCAAGGTTCACCCGTGTTGCCACTTGTATCAGAGCTTCATTCTTTTTATGCCTGAATAATATTTCATTGTACATAAATACTATATTTTATTTACCTCTTCATCTCCTGATGGACACTTGGGTTGCTTCTATCTTTTGGCAATTGTGAATAATGCAGCTGTGAAGATATGTGTGCAAATATCTTTTAGTCCCTATTTCCAATAATTTAGGGTATATAACTAGTATAGGATTCCTAGGTAACATGATAATTCTATACTTAACTTTCTAAGGAACTGGTAAACTGTTTTCTCACAGAGGCTACATCATTTTAGATTCTTACCAACAATGAGTAAGTGTACCATTTATCCAAATCCTCTGCAACACTTCTATTTTATGTTTCTTTAATAAAAGCCATTCTAGTGGGTGTGAAATTGTAGTTTTGATTTTCATTTCCCTAATGGCTAATTATTGTGAGCAGCTATTCATTAGTTTACTGGTCCTTTGATATATTCTATGGAGAAATATTTATTTAAGTCTTTGTCAGTTTTTTAATTCATTTGTTTGTTTTTTTAAATTTGAGTTGTAGAATTTCTCTCTATATTCTGGATATTACACTTATTGAGCATGCAGTTTCCCAATATTTTCTCCCAATCTGTAGGTTGTCTTTTTAGTTTCATGATGAAGTACTTAGATGCACAAAAGTTTTTAGGTTGATGAAGTCCCATTTATCTATTTTTTCTTTTGTTTTTTGTGCTTTTGGTGTTAAGTCTAAGAAACCATTGCATAACACAATGTCATGACCATGCTTCACTATGTTTTTTCTAGGCTTAAATGCTTCACCATATTTTATTCTAGGATCATTATATTTTTTGGTTCTTATATTTAGGTCTTTGATCCACTTAGAGTTGATATTTGGAGGCAGGGGACCCCCTTTATTCTTGTGCACATGGATATCCAGTTTTAATAGCACCATTTGTTGAAGAGATAGTTTTCACCCCTTATGTGGAATTGGCACCTTTGTCAAACACAGTACAGGGGCGGTGCCTAGTGAAAGAAGATGGACCATTGTGGCAGGCCCTTCATATTGATGATTGTATTTATGAATCTTTTATTTTGAAATTGAAGCTTAGCCTAGTAATATATGTTGCCTAAGAGTTATCTCCAGAGGGCCTCCTTGTTGTTCAAATATGGCGTCTCTAAGCCAAACTCAGCATATAAATGCACTACTTTCCTCCCCACCCTTGGTGTTGCACAAGACTCCTGGGGATGAGACTTCCTGGCACCGAGGGATTATTACCAAGCACCAACTAGCAATGCACCTGGAAAAAGACCTTGACTATAAGGGGGAAATGGTAAATACAAATGAGTTTTTTATGGCTAAGAGATTTCAAAGTGAGTCTGGAGGTCATTTCAGAGGTTACGCTTAGGCACGTCTCAGCAGGATCTCATTGATTGCCACAGTAAATAGTGCCTCAAATAGCGGAGCTCCTGAGGACTCTAGAGACATCCAGACACTATAAGCAGGCCAGACAGCTCAGGAGTTTTGCACCCTGCAAGTGGGCCTTACCTTGGAATTTATGCTCTGCAGTGTAAGAGAGTTGGATTCATTTGTGGTTTCCCTACTCAAGGCTCTTCTGGCCCTTCTATTTGAACCTATAGTTAGTACTATACTTGATAGGTGTATGTCCAAGAGTCTTACATCTTTGGTCTGTCCATGTGCCAGTTGGGCCCTGAATCTCAATGGAGTTTCAACACCTACTCTACAGTTCATTGGACTCACTCAGGACAACTAACAAGCTGACGATGTTGGACAACGCCCACCCCAAGGAACAGAAAGAATCTACAACTGCAAGCAAGATAGCTCCATCCATCTGCCCCATGAGATCTAAGCCCCCTCTCAATTAGAGGCAGAGTGGGCATCACCATCCCAAAATCCTCAAGATTGGGGAATGAACAATGGACTAAACTAGACTTATTATTATTCTATTATAGACTTATTATTATTCTAGCAATGGAAGAACTTTTATCACTGATATAAAGGAAGTGGCCACCAGAGGTTCTGAGAGGAGGGAGAGGGAAAAATAGGTTTTATATGTGGGCATTTTTGGAACATTAGAAATGTCCTGCGTGACTTTGCAATGATGGATACAGGCCATTATATATTTTGTCATAACTTACAAAATTGCATGGGACAGAGTGTAAACTATAAACTATAATCCATACACTTCCATATATAATCCATAGTTAGTGGCAATGCTTCAATATGTGTTCATCAATTGTAACAAATGAACCACACTAATGAAGGACATTCTTAATGTGGGAAAATGTGAGAGGTGTGGGGAGCAGGGCATATGGGAATCCCCTATATTTTTTATGTAACATTTATGTAACCTAAGTATCTTTAAAAAAATAGGTGTAATATGGTGGCATTTTCATGACATTGGAATTGTCCTGAATGATGTTGCAATGATGGATATAGGCCATTATATATTTTGTCATAATTTACAAGATTGCATGGGACAGAGTGTAATCTATAAACTATAATCCACGGTTAGTGGGAATGCTTTAAAATTTCTTCATCAATTGCAGCAAATGTACCACACTAATGAAGGAAGTTCTTAATGTATGAATGTGTAAGAGGGGGAGGAAGTGGGGCATATGGGAATCCCCTTTATTTTTTATGTAACATTTATATAATCTAAAGTTTCTTTAAAGTAAATAAATAAAAACTGAAAAAAACTTTTAATCAGCCATAGACGTGTCTATTTTTGACCTCTCAATTCAATTTCATTAGTCTTTATGTCTTTCTTTGTGCCAGGACCATGTTATTTTTACATTTCTGCAGTTTTGTAAAAATTTTAAATTCAGACTGTGTGACTCCTTCTACTATATTCTTCTTTTTCATGACAGCTTTGCCTATTTGGGGCCATATACACTTCCATATAAATTGAATGCTTTCCTTTTCCTTTTCTGCAAAGAATACTGCTGGAATTTTTGTTAGGATTGTGTTGAATCTGGATATAATTTTGGGTAGAATTGACAATTTAATGATATTTATTCTTCCAGTCCATGAACATGAATGTATTTCTATTTATTGAGGTCTTTAATTCCTTTTACCAATGCTTTGTACATTTCTGTGTATAAGCCCTTTATATCCTTAGTTTGATTTAGTCTAATTATTTGATTCTTTAATTGTTATTCTAAATGTAATTTTGCATGATTTCCTCTTCAAATTGTTCATTACAAGTATATAGAAACACTACTGATTTCCGCATGTTGATCTCACATCTTTGCTGAATTGGTTTATTAACTCTGGGGGCTTTGATGTGGATGTTTCAGGATTTTCTATTTGCAGAATCATGTCATCTGCAAAGATGGGAAATTTTACTTCTTCCTTTCAAATTTGGACACATTTAATTTATTTTCCTTGCCTAATTCAACTGGCTTGAACTTCCAGGACAATATTGAATAACAATGGTAACAGTAAGTATCCTTGTATTGTTCCTGATGTCAGGAGGAAAGTTCTCAGTCTTTCGCCCTTCAGTAGGATGTTATTTGTAGGTTCTTTATACATATCCTTTATAATGTTGAGGAAATTTCCTTCTATTCCTATTTTTTGAAGTGTTTTTATCAAGAATTGCTGTTAGAATTTCTCAAATACATTTTATGTGTCATGAGAATTTGTCCTCTGTTTTATTAATGTGGTTTATCACATTAAATCATATTCTAATGTTGAATCACCCTTGCATGCCAGGGATTAATCCCACTCGATCTTGGTATATAATCCTTTTAATGTGCTACTGGATTTGGTTGGCTAGTATTTTGATAAGGATTTTTGCATGTGTACTCACAAGAAACATTGATATGTACTTTCCTTTTCCTGTGGTACCTCTGGCTTTGGTGTTAGAGTGATGATAGTGTCACAGAATGGTTGAAAAAGCTTTTATTCTCTTAAAATTTTTGGAAGATTTGAGTATGAGTGGCTGTAATTCTTAGAATATTTGGTAAAATTCACCATTGAAGCTGCTGGTTCTGGGGTTTTCTTTATTTGGGAAATTTGATTCCAGATTCAATTTCTTTATTAGTTATTGAACTGTTGATATCCTCTATTTCTTTTTGAGTCAGTGTAGGTAGTGTGTGTATTTCCAGGAAATTGACCAGTTCATTTAGATGTTCTAATTTGTTGGCATATAATTGATCATAGTGTTAGTGGATTTTGTCTAGGTTCATGACTATGCTGCAGAAATGAATTTCAAGAGCATGCCAGGTTAGTTAGGCCAGTAATTTATTAAGGTAGGGAGGGAGGAGAAATGGAGAAAATAACAGATCATGGGTCCCAGAGAGAGGAAGGGCCTGAAGAGTGATAAAGAGGGCTGGTTTATAGACTACAATTTCCCACTATAGATTGTAAATGCCCAGGTTTTACTTGCATGTTGATCCATGACTGGGGGACACAGCGAGAGCAGGGTGCAGAAGCCAAGAGGAATGAGGACAGGAGAGAATTTTTTTTTTAAAGATTTATTTATTTTATTTATTTATCCCCCCCCGTTGCTGCTTGTGCTGCTGTGTCCATTCACTGCGTGTCTTCTCTGTGTCTGCTTATCTCCCCCTTGCTGTGAGGTCTTGCCGCATCAGCCCACGGTGCCGTGCGAGCTGACCTGCCCTCACAAGGAGGCCCGGGAAGTGAACCCGGGGCCTCTCATATGGTAAACGGGTGCTCTATCCATTGCGCCACACCTGCTTCCTGCCGTGAGGTTGCTGCATCAGCCCACCGCACCGCTCAGGCCGGCGTGCCCTCACAAGGAGGCCTCGGGACGTGAACCAGGGCCTCCCATATGGAAAATGGGGGCTCTATCCACTGAGCCACACCCACTTCCCCAGGAGAGAATTTTGTGCCCATTTTTAAACCATTAATTATTCCACCTCTTTGATAATGGAACAGGATGAGTTCCAATATGTTTGCTGTTTTGATTGATTACCCTACCCATCAATCCCCCAGGAGGGCCCAATTATAAGGCCCCAGGAGAATATCCAGGGCTCCTCCTGGCTTGTGGAGAAAACCTCATTCTGAATAGCTGAAATCTCTTGAGGGTCTTTCAGTAGCCATCTTGGGGATATTGATGTCCACGTGGACTTCTTGCCAGGTTCCAGATCCATCTATTGAATTCCTATCTAGCCTGCTTCAATAGCATCTTCTTAGAAACCTTTTTATTTCTGTAGGGTCAGTAGTTGTGCCCCCTTTTTCATTTCAAATTTTGGTTATCTTTATCCTCTCACTTTTTTCATCCTCAAACTAGCTAAAGTTTTGTCAGTCTTATCGACGTTTTCAAAGAACCAACATTTGGTTCTGTTGATTCTTTCAAATGTTTTTTTTTTTAATTAGAAAAATATTGTGGTTTTACAGAAAAAGCATGCATAACACACAGAGACCCCATAAAGCATCTTATTATTAACCCCTCACATTACTGTGGTACATTTGTTTCAATTCATGAATATTTTTAAAAATTGTACTAATTATACTCCATGGTTTGCAATAGGGTTCATTGTTTGTGTTGTACATTCCTATGTATTTTTTTTTATTTTTATTCTAATAACATATATAAAACTTAAAATTTCTCATTTAAAACAAATGAACATATTTAATTCAGTGTTGTTAATTATATTCACCATGTTGTGCTACCATCACCACCATCAGTATCAGATTTTTACAATGAATACAACGAGAAAATCTGTATGATTTAAGCATTAACTCCCCATTTGTTATACCCATCCAAGCCCGTGGTAAACTATAATCTAGGTTCTGAATCTATGGGTTATGTTAGTCTAATTAGTTCATATCACTGAGATTTTATAATATTTGTCCTTTTGTGTTGGTCTTATTTCACACAACATACTGTCCTCAAGATTGATCCATGTTGTCACCTGTATCAGAACTTTATTATTTTTCATGGCTGCATAATATTCCATTTTATGTATGCACCACAATTTGCTTATCCATTCATTTGTTGATGCATACTTGGTTTGCTTCCATCTTTTGGCAATTATGAATAATGTCATCATGAACATTGGTGTGCAAATAACTGGTCAATTATGTGCTTTCAAATTTTGGGAGTATATACCTAGACATGAGATTGACAGGTTGCATGAAAATTATATACTTAATTTTCTTAGGAAATAGCTAACAGTTTTCCACAGTGGCTGCACCATTTTACATTTCCACCAACAAAGAACGAGTGTTCCTATTTCTTCACATACCCTGCAACATTTGAAATATTTTTGGTTATAAGCATTCAGGTCAATGTGAAATAGTATCTCATTCTGGGTTTCATATGCATTTCACAAGCAGCTAATGATGTTGAGTTTCTTTCCATGTGATTTTTGGCAATATCCTCTTTGGAGAAATGTTTACTCAAGGATTTGTTGATTTTTTAAATGGGTTGTTTGTCTTTTTATTATTGAGTTGTAAGATTTCTGTATATATTCAGAATATTGTACCCTTATGAAATATGTGATTTAAAATTATTTCCTCCCATATGGTAGGTTAAATTTTCACTTTGATTTTTTTCTAAAGGTTTTATAGTCTTTGTTGTTATATATAGGTCTTTGGTACATTTTGAGTTAATTTTTTTTGTATATGGATATCCAGTTCTCCCAGCACCATTTGTTGAAGAGTCCATTCTTTCACAACTGTGAGGACATGGCAGCCTTGTAAAAAATAAATTTCACATACATGTGAGTGTCTATTTCTAAACTCTCAGTTTGGTTCCATTTTTCAATATTTCAATGCTTGTGCCAGTTCCATGCTGTTTTGATCACTGTAGCTTTGTAATATGCTTGAAAGTCAGGAAGTGTGAGTTCCCCGACTTGACTCTTCTTTATCAAGAGCTTTTTATCTATTCAGAACTTATTAATCTTCCAAATAAATTTTAAAATTATCTTTTCCATTCATGCAAAGTAGACTGTTGAAATTTTGATGAGGCTTATGTTGACTTTATAAATCATTTTGGGTTGAATTGCTATCCTAATGATATTCAGTCTTCCAAGCCACAAACACAGAATGTCGTTCCATTTATTTAGGTCTTTTTTATTTCTTTTATCAATGTTTTGTAGTTTTCTGTGTACAAGTCCTTTACATCCTTGTTTAAAATTTATTCTTAGATATTAGATTATTTGAGTTGCTATTGGAAATGGATTTTTTCTTGATTTTCTCTTCAGATTTCTCATCCATAGTGTATAGAAACATTTCTGATTTTTGCATGTTGATCCTGTACCCCACCACTTTGCTGAATTTGTTTATTAGCTCTAATAGCTTTGTTGCAATTTTTGGGGGGCTTTCTTTATATAAGATCATATCATCTGCAAATAGTGAAAATCTTCTTCCTTTCCAATTTGGATATCGTTTTTTTCCTTTTTCTTGCCTAATTGCCCTGGTGGGAACTTCCAGTACAATAATGATTGCCAGTGGAGACAGTGGACATCTTGGCCATGTTAAAGATCTTAGAGGTAGGGAAGCGGGTGTGGCTCAATGGATAGAGCTCCCATTTACCATATGGGAGGCCCCGGGTTCGCTTCCCGGGGCCTCCTTTTGAGGGCAGGCCGGCCAGCCTGCGCGGCGCGGTAGGCTGATACAGCAAGACCTCACAGCAGGAAGCGGGTGTGGCTCAATCGATAGAGCCCCCGTTTACCATGCAGGAGGCCCCGGGTTCACTTCCCGGGGCCTCCTTGTGAGAGCAGGCCGGCCCGCGCGGCGCGGTGGGCTGATGCAGCAGGACCTCACAGCAAGGGGGAGATAAGCAGACACGGAAGAAACACACAGCGAATGGACACAGTAAAACACAGGCAGCAAGGGGGGTATAAATAAAGAAATAAATAAATAAATCTTTAACAAAAAAAAGATCTTAAAGGTAAAGCTTTCACTCTTTCACCGTTGAGTCTGATATTAACTGTGTGTTTTTCATGTATGCCGTTTATTTATTTGAGGAATTTTCCTTCTATTCCTATTTTTCTATGTGGTTTTTTTTCTAGAAAGCATGCTGGATTTGGTCATATGCCCTTTCTCCATCAATTGAGATGATCATGTTGTTTGTTCCCTTCGTTTGGTTAATGTGACATATTACATTAATTGATTTTCTCATTTTGAACCACACTTGCATACCTGGGATAATATGCACATGTTCATGGTGTATAATTCTTTTAATGTGCTTTGAGATTTGATTTGGAAGTATTTTGTTGAGGAGTTTTGCACCTATAAAGACTGCCAGAAATGAGTTGGCTTTTACAATGGGCATTTAGTAATGTATAAACTTATGGTTCTGAAGCTAAGGAAAATGTCCAAATCAAGGCATCAGGCCAAACTCTTTCCCTGAAGGTATGGGTGCTGCGCATCCTGGACTCCTGTCACACGGCATGGCACATTGGTGGTGTCTGCTGCTCTCTGCCTTCTCCTCCAGGCTCTGTTGTTTTCA
>JAQZBX010036855.1:0-24021 GCA_029593785.1 Cabassous unicinctus
AGGTGTGGGTGGTGGGGAACATGGGAATCCCTGTAATTTCTGAGTAATATTTACGTAATCTAGGCACCTTTAAAAAAAATATATATATATATATAACAAATAACATTTATGTAAACAAATGCACATATATGCATATGTATTTATATATCATTTTACAAATATTGGTATATTTTGTGAAAAATTTGATTTTTACCCACAATAAAAAATATAAATAAAAATAAAAAATAAAAAAATAAATAAATGAAAGCATTTTAGAGGTATAAAAGAAAAAAGAGAGTATGTCAATCAGAGACTTGCCCCTCAAGAAATAATAAATGAAGTTCTGCATGTTGAAAGTAAAAAGAGGGCAAAGAGAGTTGGTAGAGTGTGTAAGAACAACAAAAAATATATAAAGAGAAACAAAAACAACATATGGCATGCATAAACCTAAAGAAAATATGGCTATTGTAAGTAATTCCTTGATAGTAATAACATTGAATGTTAAATGATTAAACTATCCAGTCAAGAGAAATAGATGGGCAGAATGGAAAAGGAAATATGATCCATATATATGCTGTTCACAAGAAACTCACCTTACACCCAAGGACTCAAGGAAACTAGTAATGAGTGGTTTGAAAATAATTTTACATAAAAACAATAACCAAAAATGGGTGGGAGTAGCTATAGTAATATCAGGCAATATAGACTTTAAATGCAAAACTATTGTAAGAGACAAAGAAAGCCAATATAAACTAATAAAAAGGATAATCTATCAAGAAGAAAGAACAATCATAAACATTTATTCTCCTAACATGGGTGCCTTAAAATATATGAGGCAAACACTGGAAAAAATATGTGGAGAAATAGATAATTCTGAAATTATAGTGGGAGTCTTCAATACACCATTATCACCATTGGACAGAATATCTCATCAGAGAATCAATAAAGACAAAAAGACCTTGAATAATACATTAGAGGATCTGGACCTAATAGACATATACAGAACATTAGATGCCTATACAGTGGGATATAATTCTTCTCAAGTGCACATGTCTCATTCTCCAGGATAGATAACATGCTAGGGTATAAGATAACTCTCAGTGAATTCAGAAAGTTTGAATTTATAGACAGTAATTTCTCTGACCACAAAGGATTGAAGGTGGAAATCAGTACAAGGCAGAAAAGCAGATTAGGCAAAAAGATTTAGAAGTTAAACAACACACTTTTCGACAATCAGGGCATCAAGGAGGAAATTGCAAAAGAAACCAGTAAGTACCTTGAAATGAATGAAAATGACAAGACAACATATGAAAACATATGGGATACAGCAAAAGCTGTACTGATGGGGAAATTTATAGCCAAAATGCCTGTATTAAAAAGGATGAAAGAGGAAAAATCAAAGAACTAACTGCAAACTTGGAGGAATTAGAAAAAGAAAAACAAACTAAATCTAAAGGGAGTAGAAAGAAGGATATAACAAAGATTAGAGCAGAGCTAAATGAAATAGAAAATAAGAAAGCAATAGAAAAAATAAACCCAAAAGCTGGTTCTTTGAGAAGGTTAATAAAATTAACAAACCCTTACCTAGACTAACCAAGCAAGAAAGAGAGAAGATGCAAATAAATAAATAAGAAAGAAGGAAGGGGATATCACCAGTGACCTTACTGAAATAAGTAGTATCATAAGAGGATACTTAGAAAAATTGTATGCCAACAAGATGAATAATTTAGAAGAAAGGGACAAATTCCTAGAAACACACAAACAGATGAATCAAAAGTGATGACTTCAAATTGGCCATCAAAATCCTCCAAATAAGAATAGATCAGTACCAGATGGCTTCACTTATGAATTCTACCAAATATTCCAGATAGAAATAACACTAACCCTGCTTAACGTCTTCCAGAAAATAAAATTGGAGGGAACAGTGCCTAACTCGTTATATGATATGCCAAAATCACCCTAATACCGAAGCCAAACAATGATGCCACAAGAAAGGAAAACTATAGACCAATCTTTCTAATGAACCTGTCTGCTAAAATCCTCAACAAAATACTTCCTAATCATATTCAACTACACATCAAACGAATTACACACCATGACCAAGAGGGATTCATCCCTGGCATGCAAGATTGTTTCAACATAAGAAAATCAATCAATGTAATAAACCACATAAACAGATCAAAATAAAAAACTCACATGATCACCTCTATAGACACTGAAAAAGCTTGCCACAAAATACAGAACATTTTCCTGATAAAAACCCTGCAAAAAATAGGAATAGAAAAAAACTTTCTGAACTTGATAAAGGGTATATATGAAAAACCTACCGCTAACTCCATATTTAATGGTGAAATCTCCAAAGCTTTCCTTCTAGGATTGGGAAAAAGACAAGGATGCCCACTATCACTGCTCCAATTTAACATCGTCTTAGAAGCACTTGCTCGAGCACTGAGGCAAGAAAAAGATATAAAAGACATCAAAATTGGAAAAGAAGAAGTAATAATGTCACTATTTGCATATGACAAGATCCTATTCTCAGAAAGCCAGAGAAATCGACAAGAAAGTTTCTAGAACTAATAAATGAGTTCAGTAAAGTAGCAGGTCATAAGATCAATGGAGAAAAATCAGTAGTATTTGTACACCAATAGTGAGCAATCTGAGGAGGAAATCAAGAAAAAAAGTACCATTTATATTAGTAACTAACAGAATCAAGTAACTAGGAATAAATTTAGCTAAAGATATAAATGACTTACATGCAGAAAACTACACAGCACTGTTAAAGGAAATTAAAAGAGGCATAAATAAATGAAAGAATAAACCTGTCCATGGATAGAAAGGCTAAACATCATTAAGATGTCTATCTTACCCAAACTAATCTACAGATTTAACACAATCTCAATAAAGATCAATACAGCAGTTTGTACTGAATTGGAAAAACTAACTATGAAATTTATTTGGAAGTGCCCTGAATTGCCAAAGACATATTGAAAACGAAAATGATATTGGAAGAATCACACCACCTGGCTTTAAAAGAAACTACAAAACTACAAGTTCAAAACTGCATGGTATTGGCACAAGGATAGGCTTACTGACAAATGGAACTGAATTGAGAGTTCTGACATATACCCTTGCATATACAGTCATCAGATATTTGACAAGACCACCAAGCCCACTCAATTGAAATAGAATGGCCTCCTCAACAAATGGTCCTAGGAGAGCTGGATATCCATATCCAAAGGAATGAAAGACAAACACCATCTCACAGTTTATCCAAAAATCAACAAAAGATGGATCAAGGATTTAAATCTAAGAGCCAAGAACACAAATACTTTGGAAGATAATGTAGGTAACATCTACAGGGCCTTGTATAAGAAATGGTTTCATGAACTTCACACCCAATGCAAGAAGTATGAAGGAAAAATAGATAAATGGGATTTCCTCAAAATTAAAAACATTTGCACCACAAAGGAGGTTATAAGAATGTTAAATGGCAGCCTACCCAAAGGGAGAAAATCTTTGGCAACCATATATCTGATAAGAGCCTAATATCCAGCATATATAAGGAAATCCTGTGCCTCAAAAATAAAAAGACAAACAACCCATTTAAAAAATGGACAAGTGACTTGAAAAGACACTTCTCTAAGGAAGAAATATGAATGGATAAAAAGCACATGCAAAGATGCTCAACATCACTAGCTATTAGGGAAATGCATATCAAAACTATAATGAGATACTATCTTATACCCATTAGACTGGTAGCTATGAAAAAACCAGAGGACCACAAGTGTTGGAGTGTATGTGGAGGAATGGGAACCTTCATCCACTGCTGGGGGTAATGTATAATGGTCCAGCAATTGTGGAGGACAACATGGCAGTTCCTCAAAAAAAAACCAAAACTATAGAGTTGCCATATGATCCAGCAATTCCACCACTGGGTGTATACCCAGAAGAATTGAAAGCAGGGTGAAAAATATATATATGCACACCAAGGTTCAGATTAGCATTATTCACTATTTCCACAAGTTGGAATCAACTCAAATGTCCATCAACAGATGAATGGATTAACAAAATGTGGTACATACACACAATGGAATATTACTCAGCTGGAAAAAGGAATACAGTGTTAACACACGGGATAAAATGAATGGATCTTGAGGAGCTTATCCACTGAGTGAAACAAGACAGGCATCGAAGGACAAATATTACATGACCTCACTGATATGGATTAAGCAAATCAAGCAGACTCAAAGAGCTATTTTTGGGAAGATAGGTTTACATGAAATAGAAAGGGAGAAGAAGGCTGTGAGCCCATGGACATATGGGCAAAATCTATGGTAAGTTGGAAGTGTGCAGTTGCACATTCAAGGGATATGACAGGAGGGTAATGATACTATTGGGTTGGGTGGTGCAGGATTTACAAGTGGGTAGAGTGGGGAAGGTCATTTGGAAGTTCCATAGAATTGGTGGGAGGGTTGTGTGCATATGTGCAGTTGGTGCATATGTGGTTGAAAGTACAAAATTGGGAATGTTCTTATGCCAATATGACAAGGAAGGATTACTGCTTTAGGGTGTTGGATTGGGGGGCATTCGGGGCAGGTCACACCTGAGGCATGCTTCTAGGGACTTTGGAAGTGATCATTTTGTCATAATATGTTGTATCAGTGGATGGAGACCCAAATATGAGTGGGAAGGAGTGGGACTCTCATCCTAGAGAGAACCGATATGTTCTAAAACAGAAGGGCAGGATTCTTTCAAAAGCATTGGCAGTTCTTAATAGGGGAGGACATACCAATATGTCAAGACCTCAGTGTTGTTGCAAGTAACTATGAATGTTGTCATCCAAGGGGTGAAGCCAGCTGGTCACTAGGGTCCCCAAGGGGAAGGGGAGGGAGGAATAGAGTAGCTAGAACAGGGGGTATTTTGTGGGCAATGGAAGTTTTCTACATGATATTGCAATGATGGACACAGACCATATTAAATATCATAAAAATTTATAAAAGTGTAGTGTCTAAGATGTAAACCATAATATAAACCATTGAACATGGTTTACAGCTGTGTTTTACTATTTGTATATCAGGTGCAACAAATGTACTATCCATATATAAAATTGTATTAATACACAAAGTGGGAAGAGGGGGAGGATGTTTTGTATATGGGAGTCCCTTGCATTCTGTAAGTGAATTTACTGTGACCTAAAATTTCTTGGAATCAAAATTTTATAAAGTAAGACAATGCAGAATATATGAAAGAAAATTTTACTGTTCATACAGGACAATAGATATTAGAGTGATGAAAAGCAAAATGTCAAAAAAAATTAATATTTTTCATTATTTTTTAATATCCAAGTTTTTTATTTTTTATTTTTCTTTTCCTTTAAATTTTTATGTATTTTATTTCTTATATTTAAACCTACCATTAATATTTAATTTTCCTATTAATTATATTTGGTTATTTTATTGGCTTCACTTTTGAAGAAGCTTTGGATCACAGAAGGGTTACAACTGAAGCAGGGGAGGATCATTAGTGTGGGGTACCAGTGATGAGGGATACATGGGAGGAAGTTCACCTGGACATGCATTTAAGGTATATAAATGTGCTCAAGTTTTCACAGGATATTGTCACAGTGGGTAGAGATTCACACAATAACTGAGAGAATACTGAATTCTCATCCTGGAGAGCTCTGTCATGTTCTCTAATGAAACAGCAAATGTCTCTCAAGTTCAGGGACAATGACTGGTGAAGGAGGATGGTCCATTGATGGGCCTTTTATATTGATGACTATGCTTGTGAGCCTTTGCTCTTGAAATTGAAGTTTAGCCTAGTGTTTTGGTGTGCCTAAGAGTGGCATCCTAAGAGCCTCCTTGTTGCTCAAATGTGGCCTCTCTCAAGCAAAACTCAGCGTATAAATGCATTACTTTCCTCCCAACATGGGACATGACTCCCAGGGATCACCTTCCCTGGCATCATGGGATTACTACCAACCACCAACTAGCAATGCAACTGGAAGAAGTCCTCAAATAAAAGAGGGAAAAGGGAAAGACAAATGTGTTTATATGGCTAAGAGGCTTCAAAGTTATGTCATCCCAGAGATAATGCTTATACATACTTTAGCAGGATCACATAGACTGCCAAAGTGGATACTACCTCAAATAGAGGGGCTCCTGAGGGCTCTGGAGACATGCAGGTCTTATGGCAAGGGCAGATAGCTCCAGAGATCTGCGCTTTCCAATGCTTTCCTTTGGTGTTTCTGCTCTTGAGAGTGACAGAGTTGGAGTCAGTTGTGGCATCCCTACAAATGGCTCATCTGTTCCTTCTATTTGAACTTATACTTGGTGTCAGAGTTGGTAGTTTTATGTCCAGGAAACTTGAATCTTTGGGCATTCCATGTGCCAGCTGGGCCCTGAGCCTCAGCAGAGTTGCAACACCTACTCTCCAGTGCATTGGACTCACCCAGGACAACTAACAAGAAGGTGAGGATTGAGAAAAACCATACCAAGGAAATGAGAGAGCCTATAACTGCAAGCAAGAGAGTCCCATTCATCGGCTGTATGGGATCAAAGCCCACTCTCAATTAGAGATGGAGTGGACATCACCACCTCAGAATCCTCAGGATTGGGGAATGAACTATGGACTAGAGTGGATTTACTGGTACTCTACAATAGACTTATTGTGATTCTAGCAATGGAAGAAATTACTGCATTGATGTGTAGGCTGTGGCCACTGGAGGCTCTGGGGGCAGGGGGAGGGAAAGACAGGTGTAATGTGGTGGCTTCTTTGGGACGTGGGAATCATCCTGAATGGCATTGCAATGACAGGTAGAGGCCATTATATATCTTCCTATAGCCTGTAGAATAGTGTGGGAGAGAGTGTAAGCTTCAATGTGAACTATGGTCCATGCTTAATGACAATGCCCCAGGATGCATTTATCAATTGTAATGAATTTGTCACTCTAATGAAGGGTGATGTTTACATGGGAGGCTGTGGGAAGATTGAGGAGTGGTTTCTAGAGTTTATAAATGTGTTCAACAAAGTGGCAGGTTGTAAGAATGATGTGCAAAAATCAGTAGCATTTCTCTGCACCAATAATGAGCATGCTGAGTAGGAAATCAAGAAACAAATCCCATTTAAAATAAAAACTAAAAGATTGAAAACCTAAGAATAAATTTAACTAAATATGTAAATGACTTATATGAAGAAAACTACATAAAATGATTAAAGGAAATTAAAAAAAAGACCTAAATAAATGGAAGAATATTCCCTGTCCATGGATAAGAAGACTAAACGTCATTAAGATGTTTATCCTACCCCAACTGATTTATGGGTTTAAAGCAATACCAATAAAATTACAAAAGCATTTTTTACTGAATTGGACAAGCAAACTATGAAATTTGTTTGGAAGGGTAAGAGGCCTCAAATAGCCAAAAACCTATTGGAAAAGTAACATGAAATTAGAGGAATCACACTGCCTGATTTTAAAACATAAAGCTGCAGTGGTCAAAACTGCACGGTATTGACACAAGAATAAACATACTGAACAATGGAACCAAACTAAGAGTTTTGATATAGATCCTTACATATAAAGTCACTGATATTCATCAAGTCCACCAAGCCCATTCAACTGGGAGAGAATGGCCTCTTTGTCAAATGGTGCCTCGAGAACTGGCTAGCCATATCCAAAAGAATGAGAGAGGAAGAGCATCTCAAACCCAATACATAAATTAACTCAAATGAATCAAAGATCTAAATATAAAATCCAAGACCATAAAAATCTTGGGAGATAAAATAGTGAACCTTCTACAGCATTTTGTATTAGAAAGTGAATAAACTTTACACACAAAGCATAAGCAATGAAATAAAAAATAGATAATTAGGATCTCTTCAAAATTAAAACTTTTGCACCTCAAAGGAATTTGTCAAAAGAGTGAAAAGGCAGCCTACTCAATGGGAGAAAATATTTGATAAGAATATATCTGATAGGGGCCTAATATCCAGTATATAAAAAGAAATCCTATACCTCAAAAATAAAAAGACAACCCTTTTTAAAAATGAGCAAGTGATTTGAATAAACACTTCTTCAAAAAAGAAATACAAATGGCTAAAAAGCGCATGAGAAAATGTTTAACATCACTAGCTTTTAGGGAAATGTGAAACAAAACATCAATTAGATATCATCTTGCACCCATTAGACTGGTGGATATTAAAAAAAAGAGAACTACAAATGTCGGAGAGGATGTGGAGGAATGGAAACCCTCATCCACTTTTTATGGGAATACAGAATGGTGCAGCCATTGTGGAGGACCGTTTGGCTGTTCCTCAGGAAGCTAACTATAGATCTTTCATATGATCCAGCAATTCCACTGCTGGGTGTATACCCAGAAGAATTGAAAGGAAAAACACAAACAGATATATGCACATCAATGTTCATAACAACATTATTCACTATTACAAAAAGTTAGAATCAACCCAAATACCCATCAAAAGATGAATGAATAAATAAATTGTGGTATATACATACAATGGAATATTACTCAGCTGTAAGATAGAATGCAGTATTAGCACACAGAATAACTTGGATGAGTGTTGAAGACCTTATGTTGAGTGAAGCAAGTTAGGCACTGAAGGACAAATATTACATGACCTCATTGATATGAATTAAGCAAATTGAGATTGGATTACAAGAGTTAGAAAGGGAGAAGAAGGATGTGAGCCAATGCCTATATGGGCAAAATCTATGATAATTTGAATGTGTGTAGTTGTGCAGTGGAGGGGCATGACAGTGAGGCAAAAATATTTTTGGTTTAGACAGTGCTGTTTTACCAGGGGTCTAGGTTGTGAGCTTGGGTTGGACAATCCATGGAACTGGGGGGAGTTTGGAGGAAGGGAGAAGGTGAACACTGGGGATTTGTGGGTATGTGGTTGAAACTACATTTGGAATATTCTTTTGGCAACATGGCAGTGGAGGGTTACTGGTTTAGGGCATTGGTTGTGGGAGCATTTGGGACAGTACATGCATGGGCAAGCTTCTAGGGTGTGTTTGAGTATTCATCTTGTCATAGTGCATTGTATCAGTTGGTGGAGAACCACTTAATGAGTGGGAAGGTGTTGGCCTCCCATCCTGAGGAATCCTGCTATGTTCTCAAACAGAGGGGCAGGTGTCTCTTGTGATCATAGAGAGTGTCTCATAGAGAAGGACAGACAGTATGTCAAGCTCTCAATGTTGTTGGAAGTAACTATGAATCCTTTTCTTCAAGCAGTGTAGCCTGGTGGTTACGTGGGATCTCTGGGGAGGGAGAGGGAGGAATATATTAGATGTAACATGGGGTGTTTTGGGGGCAATGGAAGTGTTGTATATGACCTTGCAATGATGGATACAAGCAATGTTAAATTTCATCAAAATTTATAAGAGTGTATGGTCCAAAATGTAAACTATAATGTAAACCATAATGATGGCTAGCAGCTAGGTTTCAATATTTGCACATCAATTGTAAAAAATGTACCATCCACATATAAAATGTTATTAATAGGGAAAGGGGGAAATGGGGAGATTGTTGGGTGTATGGGAACCCCCTATATGCTGTACATGACTTTTCTGTAAACTAAAACTTCTTTCAAGACAAAATGAAAAAAGTAAGACACTGGGGGAATAAACAGAAAAAAATGTCGTTGTACATAAAATTCAAAAGATCTAACGGTGATGAAAAACATAATGTAAAAAAAATTAAGTATTTTTTTATTATTCTTCCAAATATTTTTTAAATTAATATTTTTTCTATTTTATTTTTATTTTTGAAACTATCATTATTAATTCCTTTTCTTTTTTATTGTATTCGGTTATTATGTAGGCTTCATTTTTGAAGAAAATTTGGATCACAGAAGGATTACAACTCTGACAGGGGAGGATCATTTGTGAGGGACATAATTGATGGGAGATACATGGGAGGAGGTTCACCTGGGGCATACATATAAGGCATAGAAATGTGTTCAATTGTTCATGGGGCATTGCCACTGTTGGTGGAGATATACACAATTACTGAAAGAATATCAAATTCCCATCCTGGGGAGCTCTGCCACATTCTCTAATGGAACAGCAAGAATCCCCTGAATATAGGGACAATGATTAGTGAAGGAAGAGGGTCCATTGATGGACTCTTTATATTTATATTTATGAACCTTTACTTTTGAAATTGAAACTTAGCCTAGTTTTATAGGGTGCCTAAGTGTTGCCTTCTGGGAGCCTCCTTATTGCTCAAATGTGGCCTCTCTCTAAGCCAAACTCGGCATATAAATATATTACCTTCCCCCTAGTGTGGGACATGACCCCTGAGAATGAGCTTCCCTGGCACCAAGGGATTACTACCAAGCAACAACTAGCAATGCAACTGGAGAAGGACCTTAACCAAAAGGGGGAAAAGGTAAAGACAAATGAGTTTTATGGCTAAGAGGCTTCAAAGTGAGTTGGAAAGTCATCCCAGATGTTTTGTTTATTCATGTATCAGCAGGACCTCATTTACCAACAAAGTAAATACTACGTCAAAAAGCAGGGGTCCTGAGGGCTCTGGAGAAATCCAGGCTCTGTAATCAGGGCAGATAGCTCAGGAGTATTGTGCCTTGCCAGTGGGCCTTACTTTGGAGTTTATGCTCCCCAGTGTGACAGAATTGGACTCAGTTGTGATTTCCCTACAAATGGCTCTTCTGACCTTTTTATTTGAACCTATATTTAGTAGTAGAGTTGATAGGTATACATCCAAGAGACTTAAATCTTTGGTCTGTCCATATGCCAGCTGGGCCCTGAATCTCAACAGAGTTGCAATACACACTCTCCAATTCATTGGATTCACCCAGGACAACTAACAAGGAGATGATGACTGACAATAACCGTTCCAAGGAACTGGGAGAATCTACAACTGCAAACAACAGAGTCCCATTTATCTACTTGTGGGACAGAGAATCCAGGGAGCCAGGGCTGGAAAGAATGGCCCACCCAGGTATCCAGAAACACTTTGTCCTTTGACATCAACCGCTCAGCCCTTCCTTACTCATGCCATTGAGTCTATTAAGCGTCCATTAAATGTGACATTCTCTGAATCATGGAAGGCTGTTTCCAGACCACCTAGTGTATTGGGGGACAGTGTGCAGGTAGTTACAGCAAGGGACTAGGAGAACTTGGCACAAGTTAATTGGGGAAGGGAATGTCTATTAACTATGTACATGTCTGGGAATCTTGGACTCCATCCTCATGAGGGTGGTTGAGGATTGTATTAGGAGACGTGGAGGTGACTAAAAAGCATGGTACTGGGAGATCTGCCTAGCCTAGGAAGCACTCAATGCGGAACAAGTCTTCTGATGATCAGCAGAAGAAACAAAAATGGGTGAGAGAGGAGAACCTGAGTCACACCATTCTTTCTGGGACCCTGGTGCTTGTGTTAACAGCTCATATCTAAAATGGGGAAAAACCACTGAGTTACAGGAAGCTCTCCCTAACAAGCACAACTGCCCCCAACATTCATCCTTTTCATTAGACCCAAGTGCCCTCCAACTCATTCTTAAACCAGGGAAAACCTCCAGCCCACTTGACCTCTGCTTCTCACAGAGGAAGTGGAGGGAGGCTGCCTAGCCTTCTCTTTGGCCCAGAATCTGAATATGTTGCCAGGCTCCTGGTCTTCCCTGACCTGGAAAATCTGCCTGGCCAGGCTCTCTGGGTGATAACAGGGGACAGGTGAGATAATTCTTTGTCCCTATGTCTCCAAGCTGTTTGCCTAGCTGAGTCAGTGTTGGCCTCAAGCACTAAAAGACATTGGAGCACAGTGTGGGAGGTGGCTGGGGACCTAGGCTATCATGCAAGATGGTTCCTGGGAGATAGTTGTGCACACATGCTCTCTCCAGAGCCTGCTCCTCACACCTGCCTGTTGGCCTTGTCCTGACTTTTAAGGATATGTGAGACTGGCCTGGTAGGGAAGTATATCAACACCTGCTGCAATATCTGGGTAGTACCCAGCCAGGACTGAAGAGGGATGGCTGAGAGGGGCCAAGGGTCTCCCCACCCAACATGACCTGAGTACATTTTCTAGGTCTGAACCCAGCAAAGTGTCAGGACACCCAGTGGCCTGGCATGGTGTAGACTCCAGGATCAATGCTATCATTGGGAGGTGGCAAAAATGGGTGAAGTGCCTGGGGCCCAGGGGAGAAAGAGGCCAGACCTAGAGTCAAGCAATTGGTCACCTCCAACTGAGGACCAGAGAGGTGAGATTACCTCAGAGCCCAGGAATGGGCAGAGTCCAGAGGATAAGGTAGGGATAGGTCCCCCAGGCCAGGGTTCAATGCCAGCTGTGTGGTTTTCTTTGGAAATGAGGGGCCCAAAGATACTGGAAAACCATGGATCCCACTCCACAAACCTGGCTCTTTACCTCTCAGCATCTTCACTTGAGCACAGGCACACACAAACCCTTACACACACTCGCACATGGACTTATGGGTGGGACCATGGGGGTGGGTTGCAGAGAGCAATTCTAGAAGGAGGTGTTCTGGGTTCTATGAAGACTCAAGGAGCAGAAGATAAGCTGCTTTTGAGCAAAACCCCATACTCACATACACCACATCCTACATATGCACTAGTCCAGGGGATGCCCTCATCACTGGGTTGGTGTAAGGTCAGGTCAACAGCTGACCACTTCCTGGAACCTCTCAGGTGCAGGCCACCCCCCACTCCTGTCAGAACCTTTCTCCCTCCCAAGCCTCACCTTGTGGTGGCCTGTTTACCTGACAATCAGGATCTAGTCTTAAATGAAGTACATCAGGTCATGAACTGGAGGTGGAGAGAACTAGCATTGGGTTACCCAGAAGGGGCTGGGTCTCTCTCCCCAAGTTGGGCTGAGTTTTTCTCCTTAAATGCTGAAATGGTAGGTATCAGGGTTTGGGTTTGTGAGAAGGCTTCTTGCATGAGATGGGTCAGGTCTTTTGGGGATCAGCAGAGCCTCATCTCTAAACTCCAGTTTCTGGTGTCACAACTCATTGGCCATTTCTTTTACCTCTGGTGCTGAGAAGCAGGAGTTGGTCCACCTCCACCCATCCAGGCTGGACCTCCCGACCCAGCTGGATCCAGTTGATGCCTTCAGGTTGGGGTTTAGTGGTCACAACCAGGACAGGATCAAGAGCCCCAGCAGGAGGGCATGGATGCTGAGGGTTTGAAATCTATTGAAAGTGGGGATGGGCTGGTTCTCACCAACCTCATGACCTAAGGTAGGTTTCCAGAGTTTTATCTGAGAAATTGTGGTTTCTTTGCTCACCGTTGACACCCTCTGTTTGACCTCCTTCCTTTGACCTGAGCCTTTGCTGGTGTAAAGCAGTGATGATGTGCAACATCCTTGAGGCTTATCTCTGCTCTGGGTTTCTGGAATACATATAGGGTGAAGAGCCCTCTCTATTCATGTTTTGGCTAAAATGTCAGGGCTAGGTGCCCCCCACCCTACCCCAGGTCAGGATGCCTGTATCTTCTCCTGAATGTGGCTCTCTGACAGATACCCAGAGGGTCTTGGAACTTTTGAATGCCAACTTCAATCTGCTCCTCTGAAAAGTGGAGTGGTAGGAGGTCTAACCACCTGGGGTAATTGCCAGTACTAAATGGGAGAGACCCTGGAAAGGCTTCTATGGTTTCTGCCTCTGTGGAAAGGTTGGGCAGAGGAACCAGTGTCCATATGTCGTATTTTCCTGTCCCTCATTAAGGAGCTATGCCTCACCCCTCATGCACCCATGAGTTTTGGAAAAACATTTTCCCATCTGTAAAGGGTGTTTGAGATTCCATTTCAGGAAAGGTTTCTTAACAATTTTTGTTCCATGGGCCCCTTTGCAAGTCAAGTGTAAACCATGGACCCATTAGTAACTCCACACTATACTGTGTATTGTTTAATAAATATATCACAACCTCACTGTGGAGAGATGGAATACCCACTTCTCCCTCCCATTGGCTATATGTGTAGTTTGCTGGGAAAGGTGGGGTTGAACTGGCCAGCAACCAGACCCCCTTGCATGAAACAACCATAAGAGAGGTGGCAAGATGTCTAACCTGTATTTGTGCATGTAGGCTACAGTCATGTTTATTATTAATTATATCTGTTCACATTGCATCAATTACATATGTCACAAAAAATGTGCTGCTCTCAGCTTACACATGTACACCCCTCTGCTATATTCTCTATATAAACCTGTAGCCCTCAAGAGGTGGCACAGAGCTTCTCCCAGCCAGCCACTACCAGGTTATGTGAGTTATAAAGGCATGAGCAATGCTGGGCTCCCATGTGGTTTTTCTGGAATATCAAATCATTCAGTCAGCCTTCCCAGGCTTGACATCCTGCATTAAAATTGGTGTAATCAATAGGAGAGTCCAGGGACTTCTACTGATGTAAGATCTGCGAACAGCATTGCAGGAACAGGGAACTCTTCCGGGGAAATCCCAGAGCCCCATTCCTCTATGTGGTTTGAACTGTCTTACCTCATAGACACTTGGGGTCCAGTACATGACTTGGTGGGTGCCCCATATATGCGTGCAGGGTTAGTACAGTTAGTGAAGAATGTAGAAGATATCTTCATGAAAAAAAAAATATAGGAGCAATGCTTGTAAAGAAAAAGAAACAGCATGTTCTGGATGCTGCTGTTGCATGGCCATTTCTCACTGTTTTATGATAGAGCAGATAAACAGTTCACTGCTGAAGTGAAAACACTGAAAGCTCATAATCCTTGTGTAAATTGTGGAAGAGTTTAAAGGGGGTGTTACTTTGACAATGTTTTAAGTTTTAGTCACATTTTATTTTGATCAGAATATTTACCAAGATGTTAAAAGGAACTTTCTGTTTTGAATCAATAGCTTACTCCTGATTCTCAAGCCTAAGTATACTCCTAAAAATCTTTCCAGAATATATAAGGGTTAAATGTCTGTCTGTCTAAACTGCTAAATTAGTGCTTAAGTTCATTTATACTGCTCAAGAATTCCTAATTAGTTGCTGATTACTAATAAATATATTTTTAAGAATGAAATTGCATATTATAGGCAACATGGATTCCAGCAAAGAATGTAAAAGCAGTAAAAAACAGAGACGTGAAATGATGGAGAGCTTGGAGGTAGCCATACCAAAGGACTAAGTACTATGATTCATATTAGTGAGCTTTATGTTTCTGTTGGTATGTCTTAACTATTTATGTGTTTGTTCAGTTCATACCTCCAAATGGTAACCTTAACTTAACAAATGGAAACAAATGGAAATTCTTAAAAGTGCACTATTCAAATGGCCAAAAATTAAATAAGCACTTATATTGATAAAAGAGTATAGATACTAATAAAATAAACTGTCATTATATATACTATATATGTTAAATCTTTAAGATAATGAAAATTGTAAGTTTTTGGCTAATTAAATGATTACAAACCTCTTTTCAAAAAAATTGTTTTTACCTGAATTGAAATGAATAAATTTTTTTCCCACAGAACAAAGTGAAGGTTATCAGACTTAAATGAATATGAAACAAATAGAAGGTTTCTGAGAACTTGTTTAAGGAAGTGTGTTTTGTCCCCAGATAAAATTGCTGCTTTTCACAAAATCAGGATGGAAACATGTAGGACAAAACTTGCATGCATATGGAAAGCTGTAGAAAGGTTAGTGAAAGTGAATTTCACTTATTGCTGACTATAACTGAAGATTATTTAAAGGTGGAATTTATCTTGAGATGAAGTAACAAATCAATGTGGTTAAGGATGGTTTTGGGAAGTTTGTAAAAGCATTTTCTAAACTGAAAGATTACAATGTAAATGACTGGTTCTGGAAAATCATTATTAAGTAGAAATCTAGGAGTTGATGTTAATAACAAAAAGTAACTTTATAGCAAAAAAACTATCCTCAATCTGTTTAATGGTTTTAAAAATACAGAAAAGTTAAATCTTTTCCAAACTATTTCACTAACTTCTTGGTCATTGTGATAAATAGCCCTGCTTAAATATAATGTTCAGGCCTGACAACCTTTAATATTCTCATGAAACCCTTAAGTATATTTTTAATTGCAAACTATTGGAAATAATTTGTTCTTTTGCTTGGTGAAAATTAAGGTGCTGAAATATATAAACTTAATTTGTAAAACATTAGATTATTATAAAAAATGGTATATGTCACAAAAACAACCTCTTGACCTGGAATCAAAATGTGGCTGCTTTGACTTCTGTTCATCTGATTTGCCCCCACTTCCACTAAAGAAGCAGTTCTATGGCTGAAGAAAGAGATTGGCCATTGAGGGCTGCCAGAAGTGGTGTGTCACAGTAGATTATCATAAATTAAAGTAACACCACTGCTGTATGCAGCAGACCCAAATATTACTGGTTTATTGCAAGAAATTTGTACCCAGTTATGTCACTACCACTTTGTTTTAGATCTTGCTACTGCTTTCTTTATTGTCTCCTTAGACAAGTCAAGCCAGCCTGCAATCATCTTCTTGTGGGAAGGTGAACAATGAATTTTACAGTGTTTCCCCAAGGCTATGTGCATAGCCCAACCATCTATCCAGGCCTGGTGGTTAAGTATCAGGCCACATGAAAGAAACCTTTGGCTATAGCCCTATTTAACCAGTAATTCTCTTTCAGAATTAAAAATCAATCATCAGAGATAATGATATCTTATCTTGAAAGCCTGGGATGAGAAAATAATTGGGTCAACCTGCAAGGTCCCTGATGCTCTGTCAAATTCTTAGGTGTTGTTAAAGTACAATGCTTTCCCACATCACAAACTCCAAAAAAATTTAATGACATTTCTCAGGTTATTGGGGTATTGAAGACCCTTTATCCTTCATTTAGTTCAGATATTAAAACTGTTGAATGTGTTAATCAGGGAAGGTTGTACATGGAAATGGGAGGACACCCACAGAAGGCTGCTTTTAAAGAAGTAAAGAGGGCAGTAACACAGGCTCAAGCAGTAAGGGGAGTGGACACTGACTTACCCTGTGAATTGGAGGTGGTCAGCAATGATATTGGCAAGCTTGAGCAAGTTACTTAAATTATCTCTGCTTCTGTTTCCTGAGTTATAAAATGAGATAATAATAAGAATATTATTGTTAGCATCACAACCCTATGAGAGCTAATTGGATTACTATGTAAAGTGCCTAATACAATGTGCACAAAAGAAGTGTTACTTAAATCTCAGGATCACATTTTTAAAAAAACTAATTGTCTCTATTTTGATAATTTTTAAGGAGGTACTGGGAATTGAACCCAAGCCCTCATACACGGAAAGCAGAGGCTCAATCACTGAGCTATACCCACTACCTATTTTTTAAAAGATACTTAGAGTACACAAATGTCACATAAAAATATAAGGGATTCACATATGCCCTTCTCTCTACACTTCCCACATTTTCCCACATTAACAACATTCTTCATTAGTGAGGTACATTCATGGCAATTAATGAACACATGTTGGAGCATTACCATTAACCATGGGTTAAAGTTTACACTCTACTTTACACTCTCTCCCACCCAATTATATAGTTTATGGCAAGATATATAATGGGCTGCATCTATCATTGCAATGTCATTCAGGGCAATTCCCAAGTCCCAAAAATGCCCATGTATTACACCTGTATTTCCTCTCCCTGCCCTCAAAGCTTCCAGTGACCATTGCCTCCACGACAGTTATATAATTTCTTCCATTTCTAGAATCACAATAAATCTACAGTAGAATACCAGTAAGTCTACTTTAGTCCATAGTTCATTCCCCAATCCTGAGGATTCTGGGATGGTGATGTCCACTCCACCTCTAATTCAGAGGGGGCTGCAATCTCTCAGGACTGATGGATGGGACTCTCTTGCTTGCAGTTGTAGACTCTTCCAGTTGTTTGATAGAGTAGTCATCCAACACCACCTCCTTTTTCGTTGTCCTGGATGAGACCAATGAACTAGATGGTATATGTTGCAAGTCTGTTGAGATTCAGGGCCCAGCTGGCACATGGACAGCCTAAGTATCTTGGATGTACACTACCAACTCCAGTACAAATATAGATTTAAATAGAAGAGCAGAAGAGACATATGTAGGGATACCACAACTGAATCCAACTCTGTCACAGTGGGGAACATAATTATCAAAGTAGGGCCCACTGGCAAGTCACAAAACTTTTGAGCTATCTGCCCTGATTATAGTTTCTGGATGTCTCCTGAGCCTTCAGGAGCCCCATTATTTGGAGTAGTATCTACTTTGGCAGTCAATGAGATCCTGATGATACATGCATAATTGTAACCTCAGGAATGACCTGATTCACTTTGAAGTTTCATCACCATATAAACTCATTTTTCTTTACCTTTTTCCCTTTTTGGTCAAGGTCTTTCTCCAGTCACATTGCTAGTTGGTGCTTGGTAATAATCCCTTGTTGCCAGGGAGGTTCCTCCCCAGGATCCTGTCCCACACTGGGGGGAATGTAAAGTATTTATATATTGAGTTCAGCTTAGAGAGAGGCCACATTATGGCAACAAGGAGGATCCCAGGAGGCAGCTCTTAGATACCCTAAGAGCTAAGTTTCAATTTCAAGAGTAAAGGTTCATACACACAGTAATCAATATTAACAGCCCATCAATGGACCATCCTCCTTCATTAGTCATTGCCCCTTTACTTGGGGGATTCTTGCTGATCCATTAGAAAATGTGGCAGATCTCCCGAGGATGGAAATTTGGTATTCCTTCAGTTAATATGTGAATCACCACGCACTGTGACAATGCTTCATGAAAATTTCAACACATTAATATGTCTTTTATATTTGCCCAGCTGAGCTTCCTCCCATGTATCCCCCATCACTGACAACCCACACCAATGATCCTCCCATGCCACAGTTCTTTAATTCAAAACTTCTTCAAAAATGAAGCCAATAAAATAACCAAATACAATTAATAAGAAAATGAAATAATAATGATAGTTTTTAATAAAAGAAACAAAATACAAAAGTTAAAAATATAAAAATTTGTGATAATAAAAAATAATGAAAAAAATTTTTAACTTTTTTGACATTTTACCTTTCAACATGGTAAGAACTGTTGTCCTATATGTACAGTGACATTTTCTTCCATTTATTCCCCCAGTGTCTTATTTTCTCATTTTATCTTCAAAGAACTTTTAGGTTACTGAAAAGCCATGTACCAAATACAGGGGACTCCCATATACCCCAAATCCTCCCCCTTTCCCCCTCCCCTATTAATAACCTTTTATATGTGGGTGATACATTTGTTACAACTGATGTACAAATATTAAAACATAGCTACCAACCATGGTCAATGGTTTACATTATGGTTTACATTTTAGACCATACACTTTTATAAACTTTAATGCGATTCACTATGGCCTGTATCCATCATAGTAAGATCATATAGAACATATCCATTGCCCCCCACATGCCGACTATTCCTTCTATTCTATTCCTCCATCCCCCTCCCTTGGGACCCATGGCATTTACACTTCTTGCACCAGAGTCTTAGTTATTTGCAACACTGAGGGCTTGACACACTGGTCTGTCCTCCCCTATTAGTCATTATCCATGCTCTTGAGAGCTCCTGCCCCTGTATTTGAGAACATAGCAGGTCTCACCAGGATGGGAGTCAAACAAAGTGCCACTCATTATGTGGGCCTCCACACACTGATATAATGCACTATGGTAGGTACACTCACACACTCCCTGAAGCCTGCCCCAGGAGTGCCCTGTCCCGAATACCCCCCACATCCAACACCACAAAGCAGCAACCCTCACTTGCCATATTGCCAAAAAAGCATTCCCAACTTTATAGTTTCAACCATGGACCATCCATCCCCAATGTTCACTTGCTCCTTCCCTCAAATATCCTCCCAGCTCCATGGTCAGTCAAATTCACCTCTCAAATCAACCCCCTTGTCAAATTAGCACCAGCAATCTCAACAGTATCATTACACCACTCTCATGGCTCTCCACTGCACAACCACAGACTTGCACCTTCTCATAGATTTTGCTGACATGAGTGTTGACGCACAACTTCTCCCTTTCTATTTCCTGAATCCTACTTTCCAGATATTACCACTGTGAGTCTGCTTAATTTGCTTAATTCATATCAGTGAGGTTATGTAATATTTGTCCTCCAGTGACTGGCTTGTTTCATGCAACATAAGGTCCTCAAGATTAGCCCATGTTATCCCAAGTGTTAATACTGTATTCCCCCTTACAGATGAATAATATTCCACTGTATGTATATACCACAATCTCTTAATCCATTCTTCTGTTGAAGGGCATTTGGGTTGATTCCAAATTCTGGCAATAGTGAATAGTGAATAGTGAGTAGTGAATAATGAATATTGGTGTGCATATATCAGTTAGTGTCTTTGCTTTCCGGTTTTCTGGGCATATACCCAGCAGTGAAATTTTTGTAATCTATGGCAGTTCTTAAGTGAGTTTTCTGAGGAACCACCAAAGTGTCCTCCAAGGTGGCTGCAGCTTTCTCCATTGCCACCATCAGTGGATGAGGGTTCCCATTCCTCCACATACTTTCCAACACATGTAGTCCTCTGTTTATTTAAAAACCCCCAGTCTGATGGGTGTAAAATAACATCTCATTGTAGTTTTGGTTTGCATTTCCCTAAAAGCTAGTGATGTTGAACATCTTTTCATATGCTTTGTAGCAATTTGTATTTCTTCTTTGGAGATGTGTCTATACAAATCACTTGCCAATTTTTAAAATGGGATGTTTGTCCTTTTATTTTTTGCATTGAAGGATTTCTTTATATATGCTGGGTATTAGGCCCCTATCAGATATATTTTTACCAAATCATTTCTCCTATTGAGTAAGCTGCCTTTTCACTCTCTTGATAAATTCCTTTGATGTGCAAAAGTTGTTAATTTTGAGGAGCTTCCATTTATCTTTTTTATTTCATTGTTTCTACTTTGTGTGCAAAGTTCATGAAACAATTTTCTAATACAAGATCATGTAAATGCTTCCTTACGTTAACTTCCAAGGTCTTTATGGCCTTGGTTCTTAAATTTAGATCTCTGATCCATCCTGAGTTAATTTTTGTATAAGATGTGAGATGGTGTTCCTCTCACATTATTTTGGATATAGATATCCAGTTCTTCAAGCACCATTTGTAGAAGAAGCCATTCTATCATAGTTGAAAGGGTTTGGTGGCCATGTCAGTTGACTGTATATGTGAGGATATATACAGAACTCTCAATTTGGTTCCATTGCATAGTATGTCTATCCTTGTGCCAATACCTTGCAGTTTTTACCACAGTAGCTTTGTGCTATGTTTTATAGTCAGGTAGTATGACTTCCCAAAATCTGTTTTTCTTTTTCAATATGTCTGGCTATTCAGGACCTCTTGCCCTTCCAAGTAAATTTCATAGTTAGCTTTTTCAATTCAGTGAAAAATAAAATACTGTGGTGATTTTTAATGGGATTGCATTTAATCTGTAGAGAGGTTTGGGTAGTATAGATTTCTTAAAGATAATTAATCTTCCTATCCATGAACATGAAATTTTCTTCCATTTAAGTCTTCTTTGATTTTCCTTATCAGTGCTATGTAGTTTTCTGCATATAAGTCACTTACATCTTTAGTTAAATTTGTTCTTAAGTATTTGAGTCTTTTATTTGCTAATGTAAATGGGATTTTTCTCTAGATTTTCTACTCAGATTTCTGATTACTGGTGTACAGAAATACTATTGCCTTTTGCACATTGATCTCATAACCTGCAACTTTGCTGAACTCATTTTAATAACTCTAAAAGTTTTGTTGTAGATTTTACAGGGCTTTCTAAGTGTAGGATCATGTCATCTGCAAATAGTGAAATGTTTACTTCTTTCCAATTTGGATGCCTTTTATATTTTTTTCTCGCCTAAGTGCTCAAATAAGTACTTACAACACAATACTAAATAGAAGCAGTGAAAGTGGGCATCCTTGTTGTAATGGTTAGGCTAATGTGTCAACTCGGCCAGGAAATTGTGTCCAGGTGTTTGTTCCAGCAAGCACTGGGCTAATTGTAATACAAGAGCATTTACGGACTTCCATCAACAGTGAGTTTACTGTGTGGATGGCTGATTACATCTGCATCAATCAGGGAAATTACATCATCAATGGGTGGTGCTTTTATCCAATCAGTTGAATGACTTAAAAGCGGAAGTGATTTCAGCATTCAGAGAGAATTTACCAGCTCATCATTGGACAGGCAACTTCTCCCAGAAACTCATCAATGACCCTTTGTCGGACATTCATCGAAGCCCCTGATTTGCAGCCTGATTGTGGAGCCTGGACTTGTGCATCCCCACGGTTGCATGAGAGACTCTTTTAAGATCTCATATCATTGACAGATATCTCCTGTTGATTCTGTTTCCTGAGAGAACCCTGACTAATACAGCTTGGTACCGGGAGTGGTTCTTGAGGAACAGAGTCTTAAACATGGTATGTCTGAGGTGGTTCTGGGAGTTTTGTAATTGGCTCTCTACTTTAATTGGATTCAGGGTTACTAATGACTCCCTTTCCAATAATGAGGTGGCTAACAGTCCATGGCATGAGCTGTTAATAGAGATATGATAAATAGCATCATTGGATTCCCCTAATTCCACGCTTATAAGAAGCAAGGATCTGGGTGAGAGTGTTTTCAACACTTTAACAGAATTTTGTGGAGTGAAAAAATATAATGATGTTGGCTGGCTCCTCCTAGGTACTCTGGATACAGTTACAAAAGAAAGAGATGAGCGAAAGTCTTCAGTTTTGAAACTTAAATGCTGCATGGATGATATGAAAGTTTCTATGTGTGCCTTGAAAGAAAATCTTGTCTCCTGAAGCCACAGACTTGAGATATCTGAGAATCAAACCCAGATTCTCATTGTAGGAGTAGCAGAATTACAGAGGAAACTAAAATCTCAACCTCACAGGGATTCTGCGTTTAAAGTAAAGGCATTGATTGGAAAGGAGTGGAACCCCGAGGATTGGGACAGAGACATATGGGATGAAGATAATATTGGTGAGGACATTGCAACCCTAAATTCTGCCAAGACTTTACCAGATAAACCTGAGATTCCCTGCCCTGTGGAGACCACACCTTGCCAACCTTGTATCATCCAGCCTCCAGCCTGCCCCAGGGAGTCTGGACTTCCTTCCAGTCCTGAGGTAGGTACAAGCCAAATGGAAGCCTGAACTGCCCAACCTGTTGCCTGCCCCAGAGAGTCTGGACCTCCTCCTAGCCATGAGGCAGGTACCAGCCAATGTCCAGCATGCATTGCCCAACTTCCAGTCTGCCCTCAGGAATCTGTCTTCCAACCCCTTGCTGAAGACAATAATTCTGTCTCACCAGAAGAAAATGCAAAGCATCAGGTCAGTAGCCTGCAAGACATCTCTAATCCTTCTTCTTGCCCAACCCCCCACCCGTCTTGTCTTCAAGACCCATTACTAGGTTAAAATCACAACAAACCCCCAAAGGTGAAATACGAAGTGTGGCCCATGAGGAAGTATGCTATACTCTGAAAGAACTGTATGAGTTTTCCAACTTATATAGACAGAAATCAGGGGAAGATGTGTGGGAATGGATACTAAGGGTATGGGGTAATGGTGGAAGGAATATAAAGTTGAATCAGGGTCAACTTATTGATATGGGCCTACTAAGCAGAACTTCTGGATTCAACGCTATAGCTCAAGGGGTTAGAAAGGGCTCTAACAGTTTGTTTGGGTGGCTGACTGAAACATGGACCAAGCGATGGCCTAGAATGTATGAGGTTGAGATGCCTCATTTGCCATGGTATATAGTAGATGAGGGGATTCAGAGGCTTAGAGAGATTGGAATGCTAGAATGGATTTACAATTTGAGACCTGCCCACCCATCCCAGGAATGTCCAGAGGACACACCTTTACCCAGGACTGTGAGGAATAAATTTGTAAGACTAACTCCATCTTCTCTGAAGAGCTCTGTGGTTGCGCTTCTCTGCAGTCCAGATATTACTGTGGGGGGGGTGCTCTAATGGAATTGGAATCCTTAAATATTATGGGGATGATTGGATCTCGGCCAGGTAAAAGT
>JAQZBX010036856.1:0-12272 GCA_029593785.1 Cabassous unicinctus
AAAAAAAAAAAAAAAAAGAAGTTATCCAAAGTTAACTCAGTGTTCCATTCTGGTTTTGAGGGTTAATGTCTGTGTAACACGTTTCTTGCATTAAATTATCTTTGTTGAAATAAATAAGATGGATTTTATTTAACTTCTTGGTCCTGACTAAAACAAGACTAGTCCAAGAAAAGGAATACAAATATAAGAATTATACACTTAAACATCTATAAAAAATTTCCTCAGGGGTTATATCTCTATTTCTAGACATTTCTGAGTCATTTTTGTGTTTAAAATTGAGCAGTTATCTTCTTTTCTAAGCATGTCAGTGAAATATTTGAAATTTACTAATTAGGCCAAAGGCATCTGTTAGGTTGTTTGTCTTAACCTTACATCTGGATGTACAGTCACAGAAAAATATTACCTGAAAATAGACTTTGAGCATTTGGAAATGGCACTTATTTTGATCAGTTATCTAGTTGGAATGTGTGTGCCTGTGTTTGTAAAACCATACATAGTCCAAGTAGATGTGCATTAGAAAAAAAATAAATGCACAAATTTTGAACATAAATGTAAATGTAGTACAGTCCAGCATTTTTTCAAACTCTTTATCATGATTTGTTGCCAATATTAAATTCATTGATACAGTGATGCTAAAATGGCACTATATTGTTTCAAAAAATTGAGTCAAAGGCTCCCAGGTAATTAATTTTAGTCATATTCTGAAACATCAAGATTTCAACAATTTAAAAACCATTTGTTGGCATGGAAACATCAACTTAATTAAAAATGGATTAAACTAATTAACCTAAAACAAATTATGCTACAGAGTGGTTGATTTAGAATACTTTGCAAGAAAAAGAACATTTTTTCATAATCATTTTGGGTCTTTTATCTAATGGAAGAGTTTAGGTTTTATAATGGACTTGTCCATGTGTTAATGTTTCAAATGACTGCTTTCATGGGGAAAGGATGGCTATGAAGAAGGATTCCATTAAAAGAAAGGATACTTTTCTTGAAGAAATTCAGTAAACAGAGCATTTTATGAATATTGCTCAGAGGAAAATAGCTACAGTATTATCCTTTATTTCATCCTTTATATTTCATCCTAATAGAATAAGATTTGAATAATACAGTGAAGGATATTGCAATATGATAAACCTTCTGAAATAAATCATGGGTAGGGGTTAGATAGCTAAGAAACTTGAGGTTATGATACAATAATTTTGGCATTTTAATACCCAATGTTTTTTGCAGCAAAAAAACTCACACATGCATAGCTGGAATTCACTGAATACATTTTAGATTGTCTAAAAGTTTCTAAGTCAAATGTGTTTTTTTAAATACTTTTTGGTAATTTAATTAATAATATTGAGTGTATAGGAAATGGCAGACTGAAACATACACAATTTAAATGAATGTATTAAAGATATCCTTGCCTTTTGGTCACCAGAGCCACATTACCCATCTTTTCAGTGAAACTATAATCGCCCCCAAGTCTCATGCTCTATGCTTTGATAGGGCTATTTCCCACCCTAGTTCTGGGGTGGTGGTATGGCTTTGAAGGGTGTCAATTTGCTATGCTGAATTACCGTGTGATAGAAATAGCAGCTCCCACCTGACCAAGGATTGCCGTAACCCTTACCCTCTAACTGACGTCCCTTCCCATAACACCCTGGAAGCACATTGAGCTTTAACTGCTATAATCTTAAGCGTAGCACATCCTAAGTATATCTTGTTCTGAGAAAAGAGCACATTCCAAAATGTTTTCCCAATCGTTAGACCCAAGCACCTGGCACTGAGCCACTTTTGTTCCTCAACCATCTATATACTGTAGAGCAGTTGCCATGGGACATACTCTAGTGAACCTTTTGCTGTCTCCCTGTCTGACATGAGGTAGCTGTGGCACTCTGTAAGTTATCTTAATTAACGCTTTGGACTGATCACCCTGGCATTTAATTCTTCTTTCTTTGGAATTGCAACCAGCTTCAATGTAGGACATTTTGGGGCAGTCTTGTTTGGGTCTTTTCCTTTTAGAGGTCAGGGCTGCTGCTACTTCAGTGAGGCACAACAAATACAGAATTGTTTTTCTTTTATGTTTCTGGTTAGGGTGGCCCAAGCAAGATTCTTGAGAGATTTGCAAAGCAGAAATGAAGCAGCAGCCATTCTGTAGCTCAAACACATTGTTGCCCATCTGCAGACTCACTTCTTAAACTTGAAATGGCAATGGAATCTACCTTCTGCTGGATTCTCCTACAGCTTCTCTATTCCTAGGCCAAGTCTGTGTGTGTGTGTGTTTCTCTGTGAAGAAGAGCTATTATTTCTATAGAATCTTTATACCACCAATGCCAAAGACAAGAAGGATGACAGTCTATTCTGGTTGGCTTCCAGCTTGTGTTGGTGTGTTTGATACTGCTCTGTACATCCATCTTGCCTTTATAACTGTGCTTCCTATGGACTTCAAAGTCAGCATCAGACATGAAGTCAACAGCCTTACAGAGATTGCTTAACCCACATACGTATAAATCCAAATCCCTGCAATAATTATGCATCTGATTTAACCTTGACTGATATATAGATGGATATATCCAGGCCAAAGTCCAACAAGCATACCAATTTTGCTAGCCACCACTGCAGTTTGTTCAGGGCTTGGTCCTTGACTCTTTGGTCAGTGTCATTCTGATAACTTGTGCGTTGACTAATGCTATTTTGGCCCTCTATTCTGAGATTTTCTTTTAGTGCAACTGAAAGATTTCTCAGTACAAAATCTTATTTCAGGTTCCCCACAACTTGGGGGTGGTATTATTATTACTATTTTATTTATAAAGCATGCAGCAACTGAGGCTTGAAAACGTAAGTAATTTATCTATTTTCACACCACTGGTACCTATAAGAGGTTAATTTAAACAGAGGTCCATTTCATTTCAAGGTTAAATAAAAGAGATAGGAAAATAATTGTGATAATGATTCATTTTTTTTAGGAAGTTCTTCTATAAATAAAACATTTATAATTTAAACATAATGTGGGAAAAATGTTGAACACCTTTACACTATATTCTATAGCACATTACTTTCTTCTGTGTCAGGGTCTCAGATTTCATTAAACAATTATTGACCTGAAGACATGGATTCTGGCTAGGTTCTCTGATTGGAGATTGGCCATTTTCCTCTCTGTATTAAAGGCTATCACTACTTTGGGGGAGAAAGGTAGTTTATCTGAGTTTTCATCATATTCAATGAATCAGCCACTGGTTTTTGTTTTGTTTTGTTTTGTTTTTTGGAATTTCAGAGAAATGCCCTCAATGCTCATTTCATTCACATAGGACTCCTCTATAGAATTTGATTCATGGTTATATTTATATAATATTATGTGGACATTTAGTTTCACATTAAAATATTATTTACACATAATTTCACTAAACCAGGTGTCTTATAACCTATGTGTTACTGAATCTTATAATTTATGTGTTACTAAAGTAAAGTGCATCCCTCAGGCCTTACAGGGAAATTAGTTCAGTGATGCAACCATGTCCTACATAATACATTCAAGAAAAGTACTACAAAATTTTTGGAAATGGTAGTCATTACTATTATTTAATTAGTGTTGCATAATTCCATAAAGTGGTAGGTAAAAGGTATACGTTTAAAAATAAAGTTCTACTTATATCCTTCTCATGTTTCGAGGTATTTGTAAACACCGAATTTCTTTGTAAATCTCCTGATGCAGAAGTTTAAAAAATGTCTGTCAGAGCCTGAGAAAAGCAATTTTTCTTTAAATTACTTGGAAAACTCTCCTCATGTCTTAAGAGAATTCTATCATCTCAATCCATTCACAATTCACATGTGGCACTCAGTTAGATTCTGACGTTTCAAAAATATAAATTCTATTCTAGAGAATTTGAAGTATTTATTCAGTGCTTATTTAGAACATTTGTTATTATATTGGCCTTAAGAGTGGTACAGATGCTTAAGGTAAGTAAAGGAGGAAGGAGTACATTTTTAATAAAAGGACTAGGGAAGATCAAGGCCACAGCTTTTGTTATACCCTCATATTATCTGAGAATTTCAGTAAGAGCAGTTTCTGGAAGGCATAGCTTGGACATAAATGCAGACATACAACAAATGGATCATATTCTGGAAACAAGAAGCTTTTTGGTTGGTTGGTACATTAAGAAAATAAAGGTGGGTAGTAAATGATAAGTCATGAAATGTAAGTGAGGAAGGGTTGAAGATGGCATTTGATACAAAGTTCAGTATATTTTACATGTTTTTTGTTAAGAAAGACTTTGGAGTTTTTTTAACATGGGTTAGGTTTGACAAGCATGTTGGCACACGTTTACATTTATTATCAACCTCATTACCATTTTTAATGTAAATGTATTGAGGGTTAACTATGAGCAACGTGAAATGAATAGGACTTTCCCTCTGCGTAATCTAATTGTTGAGTCCAAAATAAAATTTTAAAAGAATAATAGCAATATAATGATTTACAGCACCACACAATTAAATGGATGCTTAATGAATTATGGCAATGCTGCTACTGAAAATCATTAATGCAAGCCTGAAATATTGACTATTCACATCATCAAATAATAAACAACAGTATTTGCTTCCCTGTGGCCATGACTGTGTGATCTCTTGGAATTGCTTATGACATTTTATTTTATTTCTTTTAGGCTGTTTTAGAATCCTGGCTTTAGGCAATTAGTTACATAACCATGTTGTGAGGTAGATTAGTGGCAAATATGATCAAAATTACTGACATGACTAGATCCATAATATTCTACTTTCTGCTTTTATTTCTTTACTTTCCCACACAGTCTGGTCTGGTGGAATTCAGTGAAAATGATATCTAATTATAAATTGTTCATTTTTCCCCCATTGTATAGAAATAGCAGCAAGGGTGATATCCAGGTACATATAGTCATGCTCATTCATGCACATATATTCATGTAATTAATTGGGAATAAAGCAATGAACAAGAAAGATAAAGACCCTTCCTTCAGATAGCTAACGTTTTCTTGGAAGGGTATGGCAGACAATTGAAAAACAAACTATACATACATATACAAATATACATTCTATTCATATGTAATGTTAGAAAATGGGAAGCACTGTGGAAAATAACCAAGAAAGGAGTGAATATTGGCTGTAATGTGGATGGTGGCACGATTAAATATGGTTGACAAGGAATTTCTTGTGAAGAATTAGATGTATGAGCAAAGGCCTAGATGTATACGGAGGTGAGGAAGTAAACCATGAACAGATCCAGGAAGCTGTCCATGTAGAGGAAACAGTAGGAACAAAGGCTATTAGTCAGGAGTCCCCTGGAGTGTTCCAGGAACAAAGAAGCCAGTGTGGGTGCAGTGCAGTGTGTGACAGGGAGGGTAAAATGAGAGGAGTTCAGAGAGATAATGGGATCCAACCCACGTAAGGCTTCCTAAACCACTGCATACTCTGTCATTTACTAAGTGAGACGTGTCATCACTAAAGGGTTTGGAGCAGAAAACTGACATAACCTGACCTGCATTTTCACAAGTTCGTTCTAGCTCCTCTGTTAAAAGCAGACTGAAGGCAGAGAGCCCAGTTAGGAGGCTACTGCAATAATAAAGGTAAGAGATGACAGTGGATTGAACTAGAGTTCTCTCTGGTGAGGCAGTGAAAAGTTAATGAACTGAGGATAAAATATTTCCTCAGAAGCCACACCTATAATGGTTGCATAAAAATTGATAAAGTTTAAGGTTTCTATGAGTTGTTTGTCCCCCTTAATTTATTTATCTTACAACCTTGAGTGAAAAGCTGGGTTTTATTTATTTATTCCATTAAATATTTTATTTATTTACAAAAAGTGGTAACATGTTTATCTCAGAAGGAGCTGACCACATCTTTATAGAGATGCATGAGCTGAAAATGTGCAGCATTATGAGAGAGAAAAGCTGATTCTATTTTTTTGACAATCAAATGTCAAGTTTGTTATTTTACCCTTAGTGTGGTATGTAATAAATATAGCTGTGCCCAGCAGGGGGCCTGACGGTTCTCTGTCAGCTGTGTTGTTACGCTCTGCAGGACTATTTAAACCCATTCATATAGCTTGAAATCGCTGAGCATTTTCATATTGCTTTGCGACTCAATTTAGAATATAAATATCAATGACCTTTCAGAATCAAATGGAGGAAACTTTCTCAGAAATTGTCCATAGCTTGAAACTAAGAAATATGCAGTAGTGGGAGGTATTGAAAGCATACCTTTGCTGACTGGCTTGAACCTTCTTTTACCAGCACATTCTCTTCCTTATATGTAGTAAACACAATTGGAATTAGTGGGTGGGGTGGAGGTCTATCTAACTCACTCTGATTCTTCCAGGGGCCATGAGTTACTAAACCTAGCCACTTTAAGACCCTGTCTTCATTACTCTGGAAAAGCCAAGAGGCATGACATCAAGCTGCCTTCTGTTTGCCTTACCCCATCTACATATCAGTAGAAAATAGTCTACTGGTACTAATTCCTCCAAGGTAAAGTTATTTGTGCCCTTTCTCTTCATTGTGTTGTACTAAATACACAATAATTCCTTTTTTCTGATTGCATGTCTGAAGCTGTGTGCACAGAACACTTCTCAAATAAGGTAGTCCCTTGGAAATGGACAGGAATAAAGGCACTGTCAGAGACAGAGAAATTCAGAAGATGATTGAAAGGGAAAGGGTAAGGGAGATTGAAAGATTGGAAGACAGAGAGAAAGGAAATAGCTCCTGATTCTAGCTGCTAAGGCCTCCTCCTCAAGCTTTGCCCTTAATCGCTTATTTCAATGCTAGGGAAATTTTTGATGATCTTCAAATAAAGTATCCCACCCCCCCTTCTCTCTCTCTTTTTTGCTAGTATCTTCCAGAAATAGATTTCAGTAGGACATGACCAAAGAGTACTGTTTTAGTATACTAACCTATAAGGTTGTTACATCTTTCTACCTTTTCTAATGTCTTAGTGATAGTTTGGCTTAAGGATAATGATGATATAAATGCTAGGAGACATAGTAGTCACTTTTATTTCATTTCTTACCTATATCACATAAAACAACCAAGATCTATATTCATTTACTTTATAATTTTGAATAAATGTAATACTTTTAATACCACTGATTAATTAACAATTTTCAAATTGTTGTAGGAAATAGGAGAGGAGAGCCAGAATATTGTATAGAATCATCTGTAAACCATGACTGAATTTTTCTTCCTAAGTCATCTGTTCAATACATATGTGTGGACTGAAAAAGAGAAGGTAAATTAGGAGGAGTACAGACCATGGGTCTCTGAGCCACGTACTCATGCAGTTTACTTGTGCCTTCAGCACCTTCTTGAGGATAATCTTATATGTACCACTTCCATTTGATAGAATTCTGCTATGCATACCCAAATGTATGGCTTAAAGTGTCACATAATACCCAGTTGTGATGGGAAGCTCAGTTCACATGGCAAATTGGAGGCCCATGGTAAAGTATTATCTATACTAAGGCATGGTAACAAGCCAAAATATGTTTCTCAAAAGGAGAATAGTTATTATGAAAGGAAAATATAGCTTTGCTCCAAAATTCTAGGGTCTACCTTATGATTTGTGTTTAAGGATGTGCCAAAGGCTCCATAAATCATCTCTATCTGCCATGGAGTCTTAAAGTATCATTGGTTCTGTGGAGTCAAATGGTAGTCTGGATCTTTTGCAGAGGCTTCTCTTGTTTTTTTGCATGTGAAATGGAAAGGTGATTAAGGTTCCTGTGGCCTAGGATATGGGACCAGAGAGTTGATATAACCATAAGGTAGACAAGGAAGATGTCTTGTTGGCCTTGTTACCTGAAAGAAAATTGCTTTACAGTAAGTATTGAAAAAGTGCAATTGTCAAGCCAATGACTGCATTCCAGATGCCAAGGGATGTATATGCTTGCTCTGGAAAATGAAGCCACATCTGGAACAGTAGCTGCAATGAGTGTCACTACTGATTAAATGCAAAACAATCCATTCTCATTCTCTAAGATCTATCTTTTTTAACAGACAAATAAGTAAGCTGAGTGGGGATTGGTAGGCATCCCCTTACTTCATCTTTCAATTCAAGCATTCGTGAAACTAATTTTGTAATTCCCCAAGAAATGTAGTATTGCTTTTGGATTATTCTATTTTGCACGGAGAGGCAGTTGTAATGGCTTCCACTTGACTTTTCCTACAAAAATATCTCCACTCCATGAGTCAAGAAACCTGTAGGGAATTGTGCCAGTTTTTAGGAAGTCTATAAAAATTATGCATTCCATAAATGAGGAAATAACCACAGAGTGAATTTGAGGATCCACTGGGCTCACAGAATGATCTGAGCCAAAAATCAACTGAACACCTAATTCCCATAAGCCCCTACTCTGAATTGTGGACCACAATGGCATTTTGGCTCTCTAGTCATTAGTGTCATTTAGGAGCTAATATGCAATAATAACTGAAAAGTCAGATAACTTCCCTTTCCCCTTCTTTAATGTATTTATGTATGCCTGTGTATACACAAGCATGTACACACACAGGTATATGTATGATTGTTTTAACAAGGAACTTACCTTAACCAATATAGCTGCTTTATTTGCATCTGAAGCTAGAGGCTATATTTCATAGGACAAGCAATTAGGGAGAAAGATGATTATACATTTGGGGACAGCAAATGTCCAGGTAAAGCTGACAAAATCTTCCACCAAGAAACAATGATGATGGAGAACGTCCATTCCAAGGAACAGAGTATCTGCAACTGCAAGCAAGATAGTTCAATCTATCTGTCCCGTGGGATCTAAGCCCCCTCTCAGTGAAACAGAGTAAGTATTATCATCCTAAAATCCTCAAGATTGGGGAATGAACAATGGACTAAAATAGACTTATTATTATTCTTTTATAGACTTATTATTATTCTAGCAATGGAAGTACTTTTATCATTGATATAAAGGTAGTGGCCACCAGAGGTTCTGAAGGAGGGAGGGCGAAGAATAGGCATAACATGAGAGCATTTTTTGGGTGAGAGAGTTGCAACCCTGGTTAATGCCTGGCTCACAAAGGAGGTGAGATTGAGATAAGTGACAGTGTGTGAGTTACAATTTGTCTGCCCTGATCTTCTGAGTATAAAAGAAAATAAAATGGCTGCTGTTTCACTTTTACCTTACAAAGCATGTACAACAATATGACCTACATTAATTGGAAATTTAACAAGTAAGGGAATTTGGGGAAACAATTTTGCTAATTAATATACTAAAAAGTCACCAGGGGATTTGAGCTTGCATAGGATCAGAGAACACTAGAATTTTGCATGAACAAGTATCCCAGATTCCCATATAACCCCTAAAGATGCATGGTATTGATCCAATGATATTGAAATATATCTCAAAGAGACCAACCAACCCATTCAAAACATGTAGCTTACAATAGGCCCATTCCATCTTAGAAGGGTCAATGGTTCATCCACACATCCATGGAAGTTTTCAACATGTGGATTTGTCATTTCTGTCCAATGAACCTAAGCTAGTCTGCCATTGGTCTTATAGTATGCCTGATCCATTGGCACGAAACCCAATATAACATAACTTCTGACCAGAGATGTTTTTCACAGTGAAGGAAGTATGGGTGTGGTCCCATGTACATGGTGTCCTATGGACATGCCACATACCACACCATGCTGAAGTGCTCATTCACTGTTGGAATGCCTTGGGATCATATGTTGTTGACGGTACAGCTAAAGTAACAGAATGAAGATAAATACTGTGCAAGGATAGGGTGCAATATACACATTGAACCATCTGTATGGTGTTGTGTTACCAATAGAAAGAATAGATGAGTCCAGGGATGAAAGCGTAGAAATGGACGTGCCTAATAACCCACTGGAGACTTTGTGCTTCCTGTCACTCCAACTTTAGTTGAAGGTGTTGATCCCCAAAAGAGGTGCATTGTTGATGCAGACACAGAGTGACTCATCATTGAACTACAAAGTAGGGCTTCCATCAGGGTATTTTGGAAACTTTTTATCCTGGGGACATCAGATAAACAGCGGAGTCACCATCTTGGTAGTGGAAATTGACATTGATCTGCAGAAAGAAGTTGGATTGCTTTTATACATTGTGGGCATGAAAGAATATTTGTAGAAGCTAGATGATCCACTTGAGTCCTTTTCATAGTCTCTTGATAATGAACTCCCTGCTAATGAACACATGAAGCAACTTAGCATGGGAAGGGTATAATTACAAAAGGGACAGATCATTCAGGAATATAGATTTAGGTCACACTACCACATAAGCCACCAAAACCTATGGAGGTAACAGCTGAGGGTGAGGACTTAGGTATAGAGAGAATTTTAAAAGTATAGTGAAGGACAAAGTGGATTTGTAGCAGCTGTGGTCCCAAGACCAAATGGAATGATGGTGCCTATAGTTCATTTTGCTAACTTCTCTGTTCTGAGTTTTAGGAAGAGAGTCCCAAGGGAACCATGATGGAGCTGCTCCCAAATTTTGGGTGAAAAAGTGGATCTGTGCAATACAAAGGTTAAACCATGGAAGTATCCTGTTCTGGTCTCCTTCCAGAAAATTCTTAGGGAAGTATAGTTGTATGACAACTTCTTCCAGCTGCTGCCCCTTTAGCTCCACCATGGTGTTCCTGTTAAAATGGGACTCTATCCATGCTGTTCCCAACACGTGATTGAGCACAAGGAAGGTACTAGTGATGGCCCAATCCTGCCTAACGCAGGAGTCATTCAATAGGCAAACTTTGCTTGGGGACTTCTCATCAGCATGGCTGAGAATTTCTGAGAATTGTCTGCAACTGCATTGTGGTCTGAAGACTTTCCTTCTTGCTCCATCACCCATTATCAATCACAAGAATTTTAACCCAATAAATCTCTTATATGGTTTATCCTACTTGGCATCTCCTTCTTGGAGAATCTAAACTTGACATTGTGAGAATAAGAATTTAGAAACAAAGAAACTGAATCAGAGAAAGAAATACTAAGGAACAAAGATAAAATAATAACCAAGGATGAAGAGTGAGATTAAAACAGCTTGTCAAAGTTCTCAAAGAAGTGAGACTTTTCATCAAGCGTCAGGTGATGAACCATAATTGATCAAAGTCAAATCTTTTAGAACAATCATAGAAATTAAATTCATTTATTTAGAGACTAATATAAAGGTAGGGATGTTAACTAGATCAAGTCATTGATATAAAGGGGAAGGTAGGAGAATTCTCTGGGGTTAGGTGGTGAAACTATTTAGAAAGATTTTTCTTTTGTTAAAAAAGACTCAAATTCCCTACTGGAATTTGGATGCTATTTTGAAAGATGTGATAATTGGAGGTGCAGCTGCCATTTTCCTAATATAGGGAAGGTCAGAAGAATTGAGGAAAATATGTAGAAAATAAAATAGTGGAGATGTTAAATTCCTTAACTTTATCTGGTGTTAAGTTACTTATTATCAGAAACATCTTAAGTGATAAAAGGATAAAGGATGAGAATTTAGGATATTAATGAAGACAAATTTGTTCACTATATATGGATCTTACAAATTGATACCTGAAAACAAAAGTAGCAACCAAATAATACAACACTAAGATTAATGTTTCTCTTTTTGTTTGTATATTTTTTCATAAAGAAAAGAAAGTGAAAGTAAAACATGATGAGATTGGTAGAAATATTCTCTATATAAGGGTAGTATTGAAATAGCACAATCGGATACATTGAAGAGTTAATACTCTTACTGAAATCAAAACAAAAGAATGCATAATGGTTAAAAAATTGAAGTACAGCACTTACGTTATAGGTATCTCTCTGCCATGTTTAGTCTACTCTACTGTTCCTTTCAACTAGCCTTTTTTTTAGAGAAAACCAGCCTTTTTTTCTTGCATGTTCATTGATTTTCAACAGACCAGTGCTTGTGACACATCTGTGTTTGCTTTCCTCACTCTATCTAACCTGCACTCACACACATACACAAATACAAATACATGTGCACACACACATAACGTGGGGTGGTAGAGACTATTATAAAACAACTTTTTAATGCTAACATATCAAGACATTAAATTTATATTGGCTTATCACTTCTGTTGTTTTAAAGCAAACATTTCTAAGAACAGTCACAACTGCTGACCCTCGGCACTCAAGCTTAGAATCCTGAGTCAATTTACAATCAAGTTGAAAAGCGAATATCATCTTAGTGTCTTTCCCATGTTTATCCTGGATTATAACTTTAGTTACCAGGATGGGTATTTTAGGAAGCAGAAGTGATTAAGAAACATCACTTCCAGCCA
>JAQZBX010036856.1:12372-24123 GCA_029593785.1 Cabassous unicinctus
AAAAAAAAAAAAAAAAACCCTAAAGTATTTCATTGAGTTAAAGTTTAGATTGGATTTAGAAGTGTATCTCTGAATTAGACATTTCCAAAGCCACAAAAAAATAATCTATTTATCTTAGAGTAGATAATACACTCTCCTGATCTCTGCCTCCGAGAAAAAATTGGAAAACATATGTTTCAGAGAAGGAAGCCCTAGAATTGAGAGTTGGAAAATGTTCAACTATAATGTGTCTATGACATGTATTTTTTCTTAGACAAAAATGCCAACAAAGTATTTTTTTCCTTGCAAATATCTTCTGACATTCATTATTCATCAATGTTCATTCATTCAAGGTACTTCTCTCAAATGCCTTTTCTCTGCTAGACACTGAATAAGGCATTGGTGACAAATGGATTAGTTTAGTATGGCAAGTGTTTCCAAATGTAAACACTTATTATTTATTAAAAAATAGTACAAGACATATGCATGCAGGATACTATGGGAGTCTACAGAAAGGGCCTCTAGACTGGCCTGGAAGATGAGAGATTTTTGGCACATGAAAAGAAAAAAGGAAGCATATAGAAAGGCTACTGGAATTGAAAAACTGAAATAATACATGTAACTGTATGTTTGTATGGAAGGATGGACGTTGGGATGAGCAGTTAAGGTGTAAAGGAGAGAAAAAAAAAACAGATCTAGAAATATCATACCTCTTATAGCCTATGCTCAATATTTGGGACAATAGGGGGCTGTTGAAAGGATTTAAGAAATACAAAAAAGTAAATGATTTATATGTGTGCAAGCCTGTAAATATATATATATATTTGCATGTATAACTAAGGATTGTGTTAATAGGTCCAGACTTGTATACATCTCAATATACATAAAACTTTATTCCACTAGATCAATAAAGCCTATTGTTTAAAATGTTTTTGAATGAGGTATACATTACATGGTTTGAAATTTAAATATACAGAAGAATATCTATTGAAAAGCCCCCACAACTATGTTACCAGTTTCTCATGTTTCCACACTGAATTTTTTCATATATACAAAAACAAATATTATAATTCCATACATCACAAAAACTATTGCATAACAGAGACATTTTCTGTACTTTATAAAACCTTGTTCATAAAGGCATCTAGACTTCAATCCTCAGTTTAAATAGCTTTCACAGTGAAGAAATAATAAAATCTTTTAAACACGCAAGATTTCAGAAACATATTGCCTTTCTCAGAAAGCTGCAGGAGGATTTGTTCCTCTTAAATGAGGAATTAACCAAAAGGGGAACATGCAGGATTCAGGTAAAAGGAGTTCCAATACAGAGGGAGAAACAAAGAGAACTTACTGCATGATGTTGAAGGGAAATCCCAGGACAGTACTGGACTGAAGATCAAAAAAACAGCCAGTTCAAACTGGATCAGGGGAGAATTTTATTTTTCTTAGACTAAACCAAGGAAAAATAAAGTTAAACTGAAAATCTAATATGGTTAAACATAGTGAGAAGAGATTTTAGTTCTGAATATAACAGGGGTTATTGATAATATTACATAGAAAATCAACAAGGAAAAACAAGGTACTTTAACTCAAAAGAAAGTAAAACAGTATTCAAGAAAGGAAAGGCAATTATAATATATTTCAAGGCTTAGGTATGAATAATAAATCATATTAAGGTAAAAACAACAAAAAAAGTAATGAATAGTTCATGATTATTGGGAAATGAAGGTAAGGGAAGTATGTATATGTCTGTGTGTGTGGGTGCATGCATGTCCCAGTGCGAAACTATTCAGATGGGGCAGTTAAAAGGGAAAATTTTCACATTTTATAGTAGGATGTCAATAGATTATGTCTGCATCTGAAGAATCAATAAATAATAAGATTAGTATATGTGATGGTTAAATTCATGTGTCAATGTGGCTGGGTTACAGTGCCCCATTATTTTGTCAAGCAAGCTCTTGCCTGATTGTTGCTGAGAAAGTATGCTGTGGAGTTTAATCATTAGTTAGTTTATTGCATTAATGGCTGATTACTTCTGCTATCAACAAAGGACATTGCCTTCAGCAATGAAGAAGCTTCATCGAATCAGTTGAAGGTCTTAAAGGGAGAACTGATGATTTACAGTGAAAAATAATTTCATCTCTACTTTTGCCAGGCAGCTTCATATGGTGAATTCTTCAAAACCTTCACTGGAGTTCCCAATTTATGGCCTACATTGTGGAATTCGGACTTGCCAATCCTCATGATTATGTGAGCCAATTCCAATAATTATTCTCATATTGTTTACTTCTCTCTGTCTCTCTGTTTCTCTGTCTCCCTGTCTCTCTGTCTGTCTGTCTGTCTGTCTGTCTCTCTCTCTCATTGGTTCTGTTCCTCTGGAGAACCCTGACTAATGCAGCATATTATTACAAAGTATGAGTTAAAGATAAAAGAAACACGGTGGGGTTTAAAAGTGTTTGCTTTTGGGGAACAGGATATTGTGAATGGCAGAACATGGGTGTTCTGTTAGACATTGTAAGCCTTAATAAACATTATATTTAAAAACCAGTATATTTTGCTACTTTAATAAAAATTTTAAGAAAAATAAAAATAAATCCCATTATTATTTAAAAATAATGTCTGCAACATATTTTAATATATTTCAAGGTTCAAGCTTATGAAAGCAGGTATGACATGGACCTTTTTATACAAAATTATCATTGAAGGAATGAAGAAATAAATTATCAGAAAGTTTAAGAGATTTGTCCATCTTTTCTCCCTGATTAATAGCAAAATTTCGTGAGTAAGATGCTTGGGCTAACTAGTTTTATCTATACATGAATTTACATTCCCCTTCTATAACTTATAAATACATACACAGAACTCTAAAATCTAATAGGATAAGTACACATAGAATCTTCATGAAGTTTGACCATATCTGAACCTCAAAGTGAACTTCAATAAATCCTATAGAAGAGAAATAATAAACACAACCTTTTTTGACCACAATACAATGCAAGAATTTATAAGCAGAAAATTTTAAAATAACCTTTTTACCCAGAAAAAAAATGCTACTAAACAACTAATAGATCAAAGAAGAATTGCAGATTTTAAATAATAATAATAACAGATGATAATAACAGCTACACGATAGACATCAGAATCTAGGGTAAACAGCTACAGCAATTAGAAGAAACCATTAGAAACATTAGAAACTTCTAGCATTACAAATAAAAATAAATGAATTACACATATCTTTGCTTTCCAGTAATAGTCACAAATACCACACAATGTTTTGAATTAAATAATGGGAATTTATTGTCTTATAGTTTCAGAGGCTGGAAAGCTTGCTTCCTCCTGGAGCCAATAGCTTCCTGGCTAGCTGCAATCCCTGGGTTCTTTAGCTTTCCCATCCCATGGCAATGCCTTCTCCTTTTTCTTCTGGCTTCCCTTGATTTCCAGCTTCTGGCTCCTCCCTGTGGTTTTTTTCTCTCTAAGGCCAACAGTAAGAGGATTAAGATCCATCCTGATTCAGTTGGCCACAACTTACCTAAAAATGCACACTCACAGGAATGGATTAAAATTAAGAACATGCCTTTTGTTTTTTAAATGGGTACATAATGGTATCAGCCAAAACACTCTTTAAAAACTAGAAATAATTTAAACCAATAGAAGCTAATGAGGATTAATAAAGAAAAATTGCAAATTAATGTTGGAAAATAAAGCAGCAATAGATAGAATTTTTAAAATGGTGTTTTTGAAAAAAAAAATCAATAACATTATACCACTGGTTAAAAAGAAATAAATTGAAAATATACAAATTTAGAAATAACAAGGGTTAAATAATCACTGAAACAGAGAACATAAAATACTCTTTGCATATCTCTACACATGTATATTTGGAAAACTAGGTGAAACAGATAATTTTCTAGAAAAACATACTTTATCAGAATTAACCACAGTGGATACAAAGAGTCTAACTGAACAAATACCACAAAAGAAAAAAATAACACAAAAGAAAACAATGAAGAAGACCACAGAAGAAAAGTACGAAATGTAAATCTTAAAAGTCCTGGTGGTATGTAAATTATTCTAGAGCATAAGAAAGATAAACCTGTAACTTTCACTTATAAATTGAATATACCGTTTATCTCCCAAACTGATAAAAATAATGCCCAAATGGGGGGGGAGGTGAGCTACAGACCAATCTTGCTAATGAATATCGATGCAAAAATACCTTAATTGAAATGTTAACAAATAGGATCCAAAAATTTGTTAAAAATATAATACATCATGACCAAGTGAAGTTTAATGCAAAGTAATTAAATAATAGAAGCTTCAAAGATATAATTACAAATCACATATATAGAGCTAAAGAGAAAAAAATTATACTTTGTAATCTTAATAGGTGTTAAAAAGACATGTCCCAAGGTCACAGTTCTTCAATAAAACATTCAATAAAATAGGAATTGATGGGCACTTTCTTCTCACATGATAATGTATACAAAATCATATAAATATATTGAGTATTGTATGGAAATTGGTTTGAAATATATTCATCAGCCTGAAAGCCAGCATCTTAGTTAAAGGGGTAAAGATAAAGCTTTCTCACAAATGTCAGGAATAAGACAAGTATGACAACTCTCTGCACCATTAATTAACAATGTATTGTGGGTATTAGCAATTGCAATTAAATAAGATCCATCATTCAGAAGCATAAGAATCGAAAGTGAAGATAAACTGTTTGCACTTGATAAATTATCCACATTTAATATGATTAAATTTCTGGAAAACCCAAATCAAACAATATGATAATTATAGTAATTTTGATTAAAAAATTGATAAGCTAATAAATACATCTACAACTAGCAATAGGCCTCATATAAACAAACAATAATTAAAGGCATAAAGATAGATTTGAATAAATGATGCGGTAGTCTGTGATTTTGACTTCAACAAATTTAGCTAATGAATTAAAAAGACACTGAGCGGGGGAAGGCAGGCTTGAGGGTGTGATGGTTAAATTCATGTGTCAGTTTTGCTAGGTTATGCTTGATTGTTACTAAAAGGAAATTTCATGGACTTAAATCATAATAGTGATGCGATCATAATGTTGATTGCATCTATGGCTGATTACATCCTTAATCAAATGAGAAGTTTATCTTCAACAATAAGATACTTCTCATCCAACCAATTGAAGTCTTTAAAATGAGATGTGATGATTTCAGCTGTCAGAAGAGAGAATTTCCATGTCTACTTCAGCCAGTCAGCCAGCTTCTCCTGGGGAATTCATCAAATTCCTAGCTTGCAGCCTGCCCTATGGAATTTGAATTTGTCTTGCCAACAGTCGTGTGAGACAATTCTTATAAAAACCTCACAATATTTACATATATCTCCTGTCATTTCTATTTCCCTAGAGAACCCTGACTAATACATGGGGTGAAATATAGGATTATATACATTTCTCTGGCAGTCACTTTACTATTGACTTTTCTTCAATTAACAGTTAAAAAGTTTCCTTTCTAACTTCAGAGTAGTGTTGGATTTTATATTTTATTTTTTTATCTTTCATTAATAAAACTTAAACCTATTTCACCCCATCAAGAATGTTTACAGATTGTTTCTATTATCTTTCCAGATAATAACTGCCATATTTGATTCACATAGAGTTATAAAGTCATAAGGTCAACCATGTTATCATTTAAATTACTTATAAAAATTGTAAAGAGGAAAAAATGAGAACAGCAATTTTGAGAAAGCAACTATGAAATGTCTCAAGTTTGTCATTTGTACAAGTTATTATTTCCATCTCTCAGTTTCAAATCAACTCTTTTATATGTTCTTCTGAAGCTGTTGCTGGGACTCTGAAAATTACCTTTCTCCTTTGCCAGCTTGTGTCCTGTTAGGTTTGGCAAATATATAAAAAAAATTGAGACGATTATAAGGCACAAGAAGATGAGAAAAAATTTATTCTTTTCTCTTTGCTTGAGTTCTTGTGTCATCTCATCAAAGGTCTTTCATGCTGTTTCAGCAATGTGCTAGAAATGGGTTGACTTTTACAATGGAGATTTAACTTATAGGCTTAAAGCCCTGGGGCTGAGAAAAACGTGCAAGTCATGGAATCAGGTGAAGCTCTTTTCCCAAAGACGTGGCTGCTGGCCGTCCTGGACTCTTGTCACATGGCAGGGCACATTGGTGGCATCTGCTGTCTCTCCCTTCTTCTCTGGTTCTCATTGCTTTCATCCTGTGGCTTCCTCAGCTTTCTCTCTGCTCCTGTGGCTTTCTTTCCCCAAATTCTGTTGATTTCAGCTTCTGGTTTCCGGGACTTTGTTTTTCAGCTTCTGGGGGTTTCTCTCTATATCGAGGCTCCTTGTATGTAAAAGACTCCAGCAAAGGGATTAAGACCCACCCTGAGTCAGGCCCTACTGAATTAATCTAATTAAATACCCTTAACTGAAGTGATCTAATCAACAGTCCCACCTACAATAGGTTCACACCCATAGGAATTGTTTAGCCCTAAGGACATGATCTTTTCTGGGGTCCATAAAAGTCTCAAACTACCACATTTATGTTAGCAGAAGTATGATTTCTGCAGCAGTTGGGTCCAATGGAACTAAATGTTTTTTTCAAAATTTTAAAAGCCAGCCTCTAAGTGTGTCTCAAAAGGCACCAGCAGCAGCAAGTATCACTTTCTCCTTAGAGGTCGATTTCTAGCTCTACAATGTTCATTCTTCATATTTCTGAGCTAACAGCACCTGTTTGGCAGAAGCATTTCCACAAAGGTCTTATGCCTAACGCCCCAGGTCTTCTTTCCTAAGCTTCTAGTTCCTAAGAACTCTAAATTGTTCACTTTAATTTCTGTTCTTAAGGATGTTAGTTGCTTCCTGCTAACATTCATTAGAATGTAATATCTCTGTTCCTGTTTTGTATTTTAATTACCCCAATACTTATTCAATGAATTACTTATATTATCTCTGCTAAACAGTAAGCTAAAGTAACTAGAATGTTTTCCTTGCATCTGACTTTATCATAACTGATAAAACATCAGTCTATTTAGGGGTTTAAAAATTAGCTAGGTGGTTCTCTATCTATTCTATTATAAAGTCATTATATTTTAATTATTAGAATAATAAGGAATGAAGACTAAATAGCTAATTGAAGTTTTAAATTTAGTGTTTTTCTTATTGTATTTTTACACAGAACTTGAGAAGCTTCTAGTGGAAGAAAATAATCTGTGTAACCTTGTAAAATGTGGTTGCCATGTCTATTTCTTTTATACCACTTTTGTTCATACCACTTTTGGTGACCTCTGTGCACTCTACTGTAGTCTGAGCTTATTTGCACCCATTTCCCAGCTTCCTTCCCCAAATTTAAGCTACCAAGTCTCTACCTTTCTCATGGAATCGATTCTTCATTATCATTCATTGTTCTCCTATCTGGATTCCTAGTAACTCACTTACCCTTAAACTTTGTGATGACTTCTCATGGATCCAACTCCCCTTCAGCTACTTTATTCCCTTCCCTGGACTACAATGGGGCTTTGATATCTGTCCTCATGCTATCCATTTTCAAATCTATCCTACTCATCATTTGTCATCGCTACATCTCTTTCTCCATCTTCATATATCTCTTAGCCTATAGGTCTGTTTCTTTTATTTAGTAGAGTCAACCCATCACTAGGCATTGATAGAACTTCTAAGATTACGGAGAAAAATGTAGGATAAAGCCTTTGCCTTGGGTTGATGAAGGATCGATTACATTTTAAAAAGGCAGTATCTTAGAGTATTCTTCATCCATCTCAGAGTTATGCCTTTTCATTGTTTCTTTAAAACCCTTATTCATAGTTCAACAAATGTCACACTCAAGCATGAAAATAAATTTTAAAAAATGGGGAAGAGAGTGTAGCTCAGTGGCTTGAGCCACTGCTTCCCATGTACAAGGTCTGGGTTCAATCCCTGGTGCTTCCTAAAACAAACAAATGAACATTAAATAACCTCAATTTTGAAAAGTGTGCTTATAAGGAACAATGGTTTGCCTGCTACCCTCTTGACTACACTTTAGTCCTGTTATCCTTGCCATCCAAGGAAAAAGAATGCACATCATACAAATACAGCAAAATTCGTGAAAGCAATATGCCAACATCTGATGTCTAACAAATCATTTCCTGAGGTACCAGTTGAAAAATTCTATTAAACAAGAACAAAAACAAATATACTAGTTTTGGGTGAATTTTTGATGGATCCAAGTGATCATTGCTTTCTTTTTTAATTTATCTAAGTCATCAGATTAATGGTTCATTAATTTATTCTACTTGGGAAATATGACACTCTCACAAACTTACATTTAAAAAGGCAGTGTCCTCTAATTATAAAAAAAACAGAACAATGTTTATTAATTGCTAGTATTCCAGAATATGATGCATTAGTCACTATTTCTGAAAACTTACTGATATCCACTTAGTATTCTCATATGAAAGTTCTCTGAGTTCCCTGGAAAGGAAATTCTTGAGACCAAAAGATCTGTATTGATTTCAAGAAACTCAAGGGTTTTCTTATAATTTTACAAATCATGGCTTTTAATTCCCTATTACTGCTATCTGTTCTGTTTTTCCCAATTCAAAACTTTGCCTATTTCAGAGAAGAAATGAGCAAAATAGATTTTGGTAGCTATACTTTTTAATTTTTCTTTCTTTTGAGAAGTTGTGAGTTAGCAAACAACCATGCATACCATACAGGATCCCCATACATCACCCCACCACCAACACCTTATTTTGGGGGGAACACATTTGTTACAAATGATAAAAGAAAATCATCATAATATTACTGCTGTCTATAGTCCATAGCTTATATTTCCTGTGTTTTTCCCACAAACCATCCTATTATTAACACCATGTATTAGTATTGTGTATTTGTTATAGTTCAGAAAAGAACTTTCTCATATTTGTACTGTTAACCACAGTACACTGTTCACTGGATTATACGATCCCCTGTCTTGTTTTGTCCCTCAAATACTCAGTGGCTCTAAGTTTCATCACAGAGTTATGCTGTCATCACTTGTCTATTTCAGAACATTTTCATTAATCCAAAAGGAAAAAATACCATTCCACCTTATAAACACCTATTATTGACCCTTAGAATTGGTATCATACCTTCTTTGCCATTGTTGTAAAATATTACATCATTTTAAATTCTAGTCTATATGTTACATTAGTTGTATTTTTCCCATGTATCTCCATATTTTTAACCCAATATAATAGAGGAACATTCTTGTGTTTGTACAATTAACCACAATCATCATCCACCACCAAAATCATTATGTTATACAGTCCCTAAATTATACTCTAGCTTTCTTTCAATTGACATTAACATCCCTAGATTCCCCTTTCAGCCACAAACATGTTTATAAATCAGCAGTGTTAATTATGCTCACTATAATTGTTACCATCAACTCTAATCATTTCCCCCACATTTACAATCCCCCTTATTAAGAATTTTACATACATTCAGCAGCATCAGGTAGGTATATTGTAAATCATGTCTGGCTTTAGCAGAATGATTTGCTTATTTTTGTTTTCTTAAGTATCTGTAATTATAATATTCAACTATATTTAAAATAATTTAGGAAATGCAATATCCATGCCATCACTTTAAGACCAGATTAAGGTAATATATTTTTGTGCAATAGAACCTATTGATCAAAAAACATACCATATTACACTTTCAATTATATATTAGAAGAGTTTGTATGTGATTGTAACATAACGTTAGGTTTCCTGCAAGATTTTATTGCTGGTCCTGACATGTTTCTAATGTTTAACACTAATATTTAATGCCTACTTAACCCAGTGTTTACATTTGGGCAGAAATCCAAATTGAGAGTTCCTTTATAGTCTTCTATCCATCCCGGGAAGATTCTATCCACTTCAGGAAGACCAAATTAAGTCAAGTAAAGAAAAGATCTGGATGCTGGATTTTTTCTAATCACAATTAGGCTCTGCCTAAACAAAATATCATTGGAAAATATGTAAATCATTAGAGAGAATTAGAGCTAACTTGGGAGAGGGTTAATTAAATCAGGTAATGTGTAGATGTTGGTGGTGATAAGTGGTAGATAATCGTGATAGCTTCTAGAGTTAGAAAGGATGGGTTAAAATGCTCAACCTAGTGTTAAATTGTTACCTTGGGCAAGTTATTTAGTTTATCTGTTGGGACAATAAAAATTCATATGGCACAGAATTTTGGTAAGCTAGAAAGATAGGATGTTTATAAATCATTTAGAAAACCCTGTAGCCATTTTGTTTTATTAATACTATTTTAAATTCCTACATTAGGTCACTATTGTTAATGTTACAAAATAATCTGTGGCAGCAATTTGAAAAAATACAATCACATTAAAAATAATGCATATTTTGAATCAGGGTTTGAAGAAACTAGGGCAAAAAGGAATTGTGTCCCTTAACTAAAAGTGCATTTATTAATGTCTCACAAAAGCCATAAATACTAAAAATTACTAATGTATATTAAACAATTTTTTTGAGTTAAGATGGTATAATCACAGCAACACACCACACCTCTGATAAGAGAATCATTATCTCCATACATCAGGAAACATAGAATAGGAAATTATGTATCTTGCTTAAGGTTACAGTGTTAATGATACTTAAAATTAGATGCTTCTAATTCCAATGTGTATGCTCTTAAAACCTGTACAGTGGTACCTGTATTTGCAATGGAATCACTTGAAAAGCAGGGTTGAGAAGATGATTGAGTCCATAGTTGGGTATGGAATATCACCATTGATTCTGAATCACAGAGATCATTTACACCAATTGAAATTGTGAAAATCCCAGAGAAGACTGGGATCAGTTTAGCTTCTATTCTATTGGCCTTTACTAGAACAATTCATGTGGCCAGCAGAATGGAATACCACATTAGGTTCATTTTGGGTCGCAGACCCAATGCTGTGTTCAGCATTGTGATCCAGAGATTGGCAGTCTCCACTACAACACTGTTTGTAAAAACATTTCTCAAATGATAATATTCTCATTGTTTAGGGCAGGATAACAACTTGCGTTCACCAGCAGGGCTGTATTAGTCAGCCAAAGGGGTGCTTATGCAAAATACCAGAAAATGGTTGGTCTTTATAAAGGGTATTTATTTGGGGTAGAAGTCCACAGTTACCAGCCCATAAAGCATAAGTTTCTTCTCTCACCAGAGTCCATTGCCACATGTTGGAGCAAGACAGCTGCCGACGTTTGCCAGGATTCAGGCTTCTTGGGTTCCTCTCTTCCTGGGGCTGTGTTTCTCTCTGGGCTTAGCGCCTCTGTTTCCTCCACAAGGTCAGCTGTAGACTATGAGGCTCTCTAGGCTTTGCTTCTCTCCACAAGGCCAGCTGTGAACTCTCAGGCGAATGGCTTGTTTCTATCCCAGGGCCTTTTCTCCTACCTCACCAGAACTCCAACATCAAAACTGCTCCTCAAAAACTGCTCCCTCTGTCCTTTGCCTTGTCTTTTATATTTGATTCCCACCCCTCTAAGGGGCGGGGCTCAATGCCCTACTGTCGGGGCCCAGTTAACGCCCTAATCATAACTTAGTCATGCCCAGATTAGCAGACCAGTTTACAAGCATGATCCAATATCTATTTTTGGAATTCATAGTTACATAAAACTGCCTAACGGCTACAAGGGCTTTTCCTTGGCCATAGTATATTTTTGCAGATCAGAAAATAGTGCCCTTTGGTTGGAGGATACTGTGTTGGGTGGTTTGGTTTGGTAAACCAAGAAAATGATGGATT
>JAQZBX010036857.1:0-24022 GCA_029593785.1 Cabassous unicinctus
ACAACCTTGCTAAAATGATTTGTTATAGTTTTTTTTTTTGGTAGATTTCTCCCTAAAGACTGTGGCATTGCTGGCTGCTAGCAATCCTTGATTTTTCATTATATAGCAAATGCAATGGCAATGTTGTCTTCTGGGTTCTGTTGACTTCCTGCATCTGGCTGTTCCCCATGGGTTCTCTCTCTATGGCCTTCTCTATAAGCTCTCCAGTAATAAGATTAAGGCCCATCCTGATTAAGGTGGGCCAAACCTGAACTGAAGTTATCTCATCAAAACATCCTATTTATAATGGATTCACACTAACAGGAATGGCTTAATTTAAAACCATGTTTTTCTGCGGCACATAGCTCCAAGCTACCACAGTCTGCCCCTGGATTCCAAAAGACATGCACTTCCCACAAGCAAAATACATTAATTCCATCACAACATCCCAGAAGCCTTAAGTAATTTCAGTAAAATTGCTAAGTACAAAGTCTCATCAAAACTGGAATGGGTGTGGTCTGTCCTGGGGCACAATTCTCTTCTGTGAACCTGTAAAAACCTAGAAAACAATTTATCAGCTTCCAATATACAATGGAGGAAGAGGCATGGTATAAACATCCCCATTCCAGAAGAAGAAATTAGAGATCCCAAACAATTCCCAAAACACAACAAAGCAAATTCCATTAGATTTCAAGGTCTGGAAGTCATGTATGGATCAACATTTTATCCTCCAGGCCTTATGGAGTGGCAGCCTCACACCTTCAAAGCACTTGCAGAGTGGCCATGCTCTCCCTGAACACTGGGGTATAGCTCCAACCCTCTCCAAGAATTGGGATGGCAGCCAGTCTCCATGAATGCCAGGCACAGGTTCCACCCTATCTGAAAATCAGGGTGGCAGCCAGGCACTCTGCAAACACTGGGCAAAGTTGTTTGTGAGTACTTGTTTAGCAGCACTCCTCATGAATAACAGAGGGCAAGGCCCATCCCCTCCAAGTGCCAGGTAAGATAGCCTGCCCCTTCCAAATTCAAGGGTGAACCTGCACTTTTTACACACATGGGTGGGTCTACTCTCTTGACATGAGGAGCCTTTTTGTCAAGACTCTGGCTTCCGTGGGCTGCCCTTGAAGGCATTTTTCCTTCAGTTTGTCTCTTCTCTGTCTCTTTCAGTCCAGGATGGCAGTGGTCTGCTAACACAAACTCTGCAAACACCTTGTCAGTTTTGTGTGTAGTTCACAGGGTCCAAACCATCAGATGATAGAATTTTCCACAGATCCTTCTGCATAACTGCATTTCCAATCTTGACTTCCACTTAGCTTTTGGAGTAGCTTTAATTGTCCATATGCAATCAACTGCTTGGCCAAGTTTTGTTTTTTCTTCTTGTTTACCTGACTATAATGTACTATCACATCAGCTCCTGAGAGCTCAAACTGGCAATCTGGAATGGGATTTAAAATACCTCCTAGGTAAGTAAAGTCTCGATCTGGAATAAATGAATATTTTGCTCAAAATCCCAGTCCTTCTAGCTCTTCATTAGAACTAAACTTAATCCACATGAATCTCCCTGTTGATCTAATTAATGGAGGGCTTTTCACACCAAAATAACAATCTATAAGTGAAGAGAAACCAAACGGTCCATCTCAAACTTCCAAGTGATCAAACCGACATTCAAATTATGTTTCTATATAATAAAGTTCATCATAGGTCAACTCTATTCTTTGACGTGGAGCAGCTTCCAAAATATCAATACACTCCTTGTTGGGTGGATATGAATCAGGATAATTTGGTGAAGCAAAATGACCTTCATTGCTGGTCTGAACCCAAATGCCACACTGTGTTACAGGAATGTGTTTGATTCCAATATTTTGTCCATCTTGGGTCTTTTGGGCCTCAGCAATCCCTTCCACTTCAAGTAGTGCTATTAACAACACTTTGAGGACCGCGAGGAGATGCTCCAGGGCCATGGTCCCAGCAGCCTGGCACTCCGCGAGGGGCTGAGGCGGTGGAGGCGGCGAGGAGGAGGCGGCGGCAGCAGCAGCGGCACTCCATGGCCGGCCAGCACGTTCCTTCCCCGCGGGCCAGGGCTCAGTTCCTAGGGCCCGCCATGCCCACGCCCTCTGGTGGGTTCCCACTCTGCCCCAGCCCCTCAAGCTCACCAAAGGTGCTGCATCCCATCGGCCACCCCAGAGACGAGGGCCGTGAAGGCGAATGAAGGGGAGGGCGCGGGCTGCCCTGGGACGTGACTTCCGAGCCACTTAGCCTGCCGCGAAAGCTCAGACTCCTCTGAAGTCTGTTCTTATGTATTTTTATTCTCATCCATTGTGTCTTTCATTGCCATAGCTCTGTTACTTTTCTTTGCAGGCTTTCAACTTGTTGCTTATGCTCACCTGTGTCTTTGGGATATCATTTATTTATGTAGCCATATTTTCCTTCAAATCTCTGAATTGATTTAGGGGATTTGTGTGACCATCATTATTAGTTGTCTTAAATTCTTAAATTAGCTTCTCATCAGGATATTTAACTTGTTCCTTTGGCTGGGCTATACCTTCCTGAATTTTCATATCACTTGTAATTTTTTGCTGATATCTAGGCATCTTATTATTTTGGAGGATTTACTCTGATGGTCAGTCTCTCTTTTGCCTAGTTGTTTTGTATCATGGATCCTCTTTGATTCTTGGTTCAACCTATTGTGTCTTTAAAATTGCCAAGCTTAAGCTTTCAAAACAAGGGAAGGGATCGCCTGTTAGAGTAAATATCAGATTCAAGGGGTATGAGACTCCAAAAAATTTTTGTAATTCTTGCAGTTTCCCTTCTTGCCAGCAGATGGTGATCTTCAGAAATCTTTCTGTAGAAAGCAATGTTAAGTACAAAATCATATCATAATCCCTTATACATCACTTCTCAGGCCTTTGGTTAAAGTCATGTGTAGCATCTGTTCTTAATTTAATATCTGATAAATTCTCTGAGGACAATATGTTAAATGGATTTTGGGAACAGGAAGATGGATAGGAGGTTGCTCTGCCCACTCTATTCATTGACATTTTATTGCAGTGTCTGGGCCAAATATTACAGTTGAGTGGGGATAAGGTGGGAATCACTATTGCTAGATTCTTCAAGTCCTTGATGGTAACACTAATCTCTGCAATCCCTTCAGGAATGTGGTATTACTTTTGATTTACTATTTGCTAGGTAAGGCAGTTCTAGTGGCTTCCACTTGGCCTTTCTTCCATAAGAGTCCTCTTTCAATAAGTCAGGGAACCAAAGTGGGGATTTTGTTACATGTTGAGGGTGTCTATTACAATTCTGCATCCTGGAACTGGGGAAGTAACCACAGATTTTTTTTTTATTGTGGGTAAAAATCAAATTTTTCACAATACAAACAAATATTTGTAAAATGATATATAGATATATATGCATATATGTGCATTTGCTTACATAAATGTTATTTTTTCATATACATTTTAAAAGATGCTTAGATTACATAAATGTTACACAAAAATTACTGCACTTCCCATGATCTCCATCTCCCATACCTCCCATAACATCTCACATAAATATCTTTCATTAGTGTAGCACATCAACAGCAATGGATATACACTTCCTGGGGCTTTGCCACTAACCATAGGCCACGGTTCGCATCATAGCCCACACTCTCTCCCACACAGTTCTGCATGGTATATGCTGATGTAAAATGGCCTATATCTGTTGCTGCAACACAACTCAGGACAACCCCAATGTCCTGAAAAGCCCCTCTATTACAACTGCCATTCCCCTCCCGACCCTGAAAGCGTCTAGTGGTCACTGGCTCCAAATCATTGTTTTAATTTCTTCCATTGCTTGAATCATAATATGTCTACAATAATACAATTGAGTCCATTATAGTCCATAGCTCTTCCCCCAATCCTGAGGGGACTGGAATGGTGATGTCCACTCCACCTCCAAGTGAGAGTGGGCTTATATTCCATGTATATGGTGGATGGGATTATCGTGCCTTCAGCTGCAGGCTCTCTCCATTCCCTGGGATGGCCGTTGTCCATCATTGCCTCCTCACCAGGTGACTTGGGGGAGTCCATTGAACTGTAGAGTAGGAGTTGCAGCTCAATCTAATTTCCAGGCACAGCAGTCATAGGCATGCCGGAAGCTCCAGTCTCTGGAAGTAAACCTACAAACTCCAGCCTCACATATATATTTGAATAGAAGGGACTGATGGATCATGTGCAGGGAGGACTTATTTGAGCCCAATTCTGTCACTCTAAGGAGCACAGATTCCAAAGTAGAGCCCAGTGATAAGGCATTAATCTCTGGAGCTATCCCCCCTTATATAGGACCTGGGTCTCTCCAGAGCACTCAGGATCCCCTTTGTGTGGGGTGATATCCATTTTGGTGTTCTATGAGATTCTACTGAGGTGTGCATAAGCGTTACCTCTCAGATGACCTCCCAACTCTCTTTGAAGTCTCTTAGCCACATGAACTCATTTGTCATTACCTTTTCCCCTTTTTATTCAAGGTCTTTTTCCAGTCATGTTTCCAGGTGGCACTTGGTATTAATCCCTCATTGCCAGGGAGGCTCATCCTTAGGAGTCATGTCTTATGTTGGGGGGAAGGTAGTGCATTCATATGCTGAGTTTGGCTTAGAGACAGGCTACATTTGAGCAACAAAGAGGCTCTCAGGTGGCAACCCTTAGGAACCCCATAACAGTAGGCCAAATTTCAATTACAAGAGCAAAGACTCATAAGGCTAGTCATCAATAACAAGAACGCATCAGTGGGCCATCCTCTTTTGCCAGACACAACCCCGGCACTCAGGGGACTGTTGCTGCTTCCTTGGACAATGTGGCAGAGCTCTCCAGCCTGGGAATTCAGTATCCCCTCATTTATTGAGTGATTGCCTACACACCATGACCATGCCCCATCCTTTGATCATTTGAACAACTTAATATATCTTTCATGTATATTCAGATGAACTTACTCCCTTGAATCCCCCAAACCAGACAACCCCCATCAATGATCCTCTGCAGCCCCCATTGTAATCCTACTGTGTTCTAAATCTTCCTTGATGATGAAACCCATATAATAACCAAATACAATTAATAGTAAAATGAAATAATAACGATAAGCTTAAATGCAAGAGATAAAATGCAAGAAAACTCAGAAAACAAAACTAAAAATAAAACATAATTAACGAATTGGGACATTCAAAAAATGGTAAAAAACAAAAAGAAAATATTATTTATTTTATTTTATTTTTTTCCTTTTATCAATGCATTATCAGATGGCCAGTGTGTACCATGACATGTTCCCTTTTCATTCCCCAATGTCTCCCAAATTTTCATTTAATTTAGAAAGCCATATCACATGGCTATCATGAAAACCTGCTTGCTAATTTTGTTTAACTCATCTTGCTGCTTCCTCACCAGCCTGAGTTGTTAGGCAAATAGCTACAAATAGAAAAAAGAGCTTCCTCAATTGTCCATTTCCATACTTCTTTTGCATTCTGGGGGAAGACAAGGTTCCCACATATATCTAAGTATGTATCATCATTTTTGTCTGTTTCCATTTGTCATAATGCATAATTTGGTGGCTCCTTATTGCACAAATGGACAGAAGATAAAAAATAATAAGAATTTTAAAATTCTTCAAAATCAGAGGATTAGTGGCCAATGGCTCTTTTTCAGGCCAATGCCTCACTCTACACGCAGCACCTGATAGAAAATACTGGGTTGGAAAAGTGACCTCACCTTGCCTCCTGTGTCCATGCAGCCCTCTACATGGGGTACTGGATTTAATTTGACTGCAAGAGTTTTAGTGAACTCAGTTTCCAAAAAAGGCTGTGAGAGCCAAGAGTGAAAAAAACATCTGTCCAAGCAGAGAGCTGGGCTTTCAAGTTATGGATTGGAAATTGTTCAGAAATAATTCCTTGAAGAAATTCAGCTCAACAAAGGAATTCTTAGCCCTAGGTGTACAGGAAAAGTCTGTGGAGTATTTGACCAATTCCCCTGCCCTGTCTGAATGGCCAGAGCTGTGATGGCAAGTTTTATGATGAACTCTTCCACCACCGCAGTTCTAGGTGCTTCTGACTAAGCTCCTGACTGTTCTCCAAGCTCAGAGCTTGATGGAAGATGATGTGAAAAGAAAAACAAATGTGGGGATCTTAAAATCTCAACTTAAATTACTTAAGAAACATTCAACTTGGAAGATGGAGAGCTCTGAAGTAGAAGTTCAAATGTACTTGAAAATTGTACTAAAATTGTAAAAAGAGTGGTGAAAATAAGACATGACAGATAAAATCCAAAGATCAAATTGGATAAATTTAGAACTGCCTTGCAGTAATAGCTTTGAAAGTTAATGGATTAAGCTTCTCAATGAAATGACACAGATGCATTTAATGGATAAGAAAATATGAGCCATCTATATGCTATCTACAAGAGACTAACCTTAGACTCAAGGATTCCAATAGATTGAAAGTGCAAAGATTGAAAAAGGTATTCCATGCATGCAGTAAGCAAAATATAAAAATTTTTTTAAAAAAAGATGGAGTAACTATATTAATAACTGATGAAATAGACTTTAAAAGTAAAACTGTTATTAGATACCAAGAAGAACATTATACTTAAATAAAAGGAGCAATTCACCAGAAGATAAAACAATAACAAATGCCTCATAACCAGGGTGCCTCATATACATGAGGCAAACATTTTCAAATTGAATTGAGAAATAGATGTCTCTACATTAAGAGTTGGAAGACTTCAATACAACATACTTAGCATTGGATAGAACATCTTGACAAAGGATCAATAAATAAACACACAGCTTGAATAATAATATAAATATACTAATCCTAATAAACATATACAGAACAATGCACCCCCAAACAACAGGATATACATTCTTCTTAAGCACTCATGGATCTTTCTCTAGGATAGAACATATGTGTGGCCACAAAGCAGATCTCAATAAATTCAACGAGATCAAAATTATACAAAGCACATTCTATGATCATAATGGAATAAAGATGGAAATCAACTAAGGTAAAAAATGGAAAATCCACAAATATATGGAAATTGAACAAAACACAAATAATCAGTGTGTCCAAGAAGGAATTTTGAGAGAAATCAATAAATGTCTTGAGATGAAAGAAAATAAAAACACAACAAATCAGAAACTATGTGATGCACCAAAGGCAGTGCTGAGAGGGAAATTTATTGCCTTCAGTGCTTACTATTAAAAGAAGAAAGACCTAAAATAAAAACATTATTATAAAGCTGGTTGAAATGCAGAAAGAACAACAAACTATTCCCAAAGCAAGCAGGAGGCATGAAATAACAAAGATCAGAGAAGAAATAAATGAAATTTTTAAAAAGCAACAGACAAAATTAACAAAACCAAAAATTGGTTCTTCAAGAAGATTAACAAAATAGACAAACCCATAGATAAATGAACTAAGAAAAAAAAGAGACGATTCAAATAAATAAAATAAAACATGAAAATGGGGACATTACTTCTGACTCTACAAAATGAAAGGAATCATAAGGGAATACTATGAACAACTGTATACCAACAAACTAGACAATGTAGATGAAATGGAAAAATTCCTAGGAACATACAAACAACCTTCACTGACCCTAGAATAGGTGGAACAGGATTTCTTATCTATGGTTCATGAGTTGAATTTAAATAAAAAAACATTTTTCTTGTGGGGATGTTTTGTTTTGGTGTGATATATTTATTAAATAATATGCGGTATAGTGCAGACTTTGTAAGGGGTCCATGGTTTTCATCTGACTGACAAAGGAGTCTGTGGAACAAAATACGTTAAGAACCCCTGCCAATAGAAATAGAAGACCTCAATAAACCATGCACAAACTTACCTTGCAGGGGAGATACATGATCACAAAGGTGGTTTTCCCAGGGTGAGGATTATCCATTGCACTCCAGATATGCTGACACCTTCAATTTCCAGAAATGTAGGAAACTTGATTGCATAATTTGTGGTAGAGGTGGACTGCATTTACTCTCTCCCCAGTAAATAAAATGAATAAATAAATAAAATAAATCACAAATGAAAAATTGAAACAGTCATCAAACAGTTCCCCAAAATGAAAAGCCTAGGACCAGATGGTTTCACAGTTGAGTTCTAGCAAGCATTCGAAGATATCAAACTCTTCCAAAAAATTAAATGAGAAAGAATGCTAGTAAACTCATTCTATGATGCCAATATCACCCTAATACCAAAGCCAGATAAAGATAATAAATAAAAGAAAATTACAGACTCATTTCCTTATTGAATTCAGATGCAAAAATTGTCAATAAAGTACTTGGTAATTGAATCCAACAACACATTAAAAGAATTATTCATCATGTTTAAGTGCATTTTACACCAGGTGTGCAAGTGTGGTTCAACAACACAAGAAAATCAATCAGTGTAGTGTACCATATTAATAAATCAAGGAAGAAATCCACATGAGCCTATAAATTGTTACAGAAAAGGCACTTGATAAAATACAGCAGGCTTTCTTCATAAAAATACTGCAAATATAGGAATTGAAGGAAAATTTCTCATGTGATAAAGGCCTTGTATGAAAAAACCACAGATAACATTATACTCAATAATGAAGTACTGAAAGCTTTCTCATTGAGATCAGGAACAAGTCAAGGGTGCCTACTGTCACCACTGTTGTTTAATATAGTGCTAGAAGTTTTAGCTAGAGCAATCAGGCAAGAAAAAAGAATAAAATTCATCCAAATAGGAAATGAAGAAGTAAAACTTTCACTATTCACAGATGGTATGATCCTATACCTGGAAAATCCTTAAAAGCTGCAGCAAAGCTGCTAAAGTCTAAAAATGATTACTGCAGTGTTGCAGGATACAAGATTAATACACTAAAACCAGTAGTGATTATAAACACTAGTAATACAAAATCTGAGTAGGAAATCAGTAAAAAAAATAAGGTTTATTTACAATAGACTAAAAGAATCAAATATTTAGGAATAAACCTCACCAAGGATATAAAGCACTTTTATTCAGAAAACTACAGTGCATTGCTAAAAGAAAGTTTAAAAGACACAAATAAATGGAAGAAAATTCTGTGCTCATGAACTGGAAGACTAAATATCTTTAAGATGGCAATTTTACCCAAATCGATATACAGATTTGGGTAGAATGATGAGGGAGAGTTCAAAATATTCACAGATAAACATAAATTAAGAGTATGCCAATAAGTAACTTGTCTTCAAGAAATACTAAAGGGTGTTCTGCAGGTTTAAAGGGAAAAACAGGAGAAAGGTAGTTGGAGGAGAGTATAAGAACTAAAAAGACAAAAAGATAAATAAAAACAACATATGGAATACTTAAACCCAAAGAAAATATGGCTAACGTAAATAATTCCTTGAGAGTAATAACATGAGTGTTAATGGATTAAACTCACCAGTCAAGAGACACAGATTGGCTGAAAGGATAAGGATATATGACTCTTCTCTGTTCTCCCTAGAAGAAACCCACCTTGGAACAAGGGATTCAAGGATGTTGAAAATGAATGGTTAGAAAGCAATCTTACAAGCAAAGAATAACAAAAACATGGTGGGAGTAGCTATACTATTATTGGACAAAAGAGACATTAAAAGCAAAACAGTTACAAGAGGCAAAGATGGACACTATATATTGGTGAAGCAGATGGTCTTTCAAGAAGAAAGTCCAATAATAAACATTTATGCACATAAAAGGGGTGCCTCAAAATACGTGAGGCAAACACAGGAAAAACTAAGTGGAGAAATAGATGCCTCTACAATTATAGTGTGGGAATTTAATACACCATTATCATCATTAGACAGAACTTCTCAACACAGAATCAATAAAGAAACAAAGAATTTGATGAATACATTGGAGGATCTGTATCAAATAGACGTTTACAAAACACTACACCAAAATACAGGAGGAGATACATTCTTCTCAAGTGCACATAGATCATACTCCAAGATAAACCACATGCTAGGCCAAAGAAAACATCTCAATGGTTTCAGAAAGATTAATATACAAATTAATTTCTCTGACCATAATAGAATGAAATTGGAAATCAGTAAGACCAGAGAACAAGATTAGGCACAAAGATATGGAAGTTAAACAACACACTCTGAGACAAACAGTGGATCAATGAGGAAATCCCAAAAGAACTTATTTACTACCATGAAATGAATGAAAATGACAACACAACATAACAAACCCTATGGGATGCAGCAAAAGGTGTACTGGGAGGGAAATTCATAGTAAAAAATGCATATATCAAAATAGAAGAAATAGTTAAAATAAAAGACCAATCTCTCCAATCAACATAGATACTAAGATAAATCACATTCAACAACACATGAAATGAATTATTCATCATGACCAAATGGGTTTCATCCCAGGTATGCAAGATTGGTTCAACATAAGAAATTCAATTAATGTAATACAGCACGAAAAAAAAAGATCAAAAGAAAAAAATCACATAATCATTTCTATAGACACAGAAAAAGCATTTGACAAAATACCACACCCTTTCCAGAAAAATAGTGCAGAACATAAGAATAGATGGAAACTTTCTGAACATGATAAAGCATATATATGAAAAACCCACATCTAACATCATCTTCAATGCTGAAATCCTAAATGCCTTGCAAGATCAGGAATAAGACAGGGATGCAAACTATCACCACTCCTATTTAACATTGCCTCAGAAGTACTTGCTTGAGCACTGAGGCAAGAAAAAGATATAAAAGGCATCCAAATTGGAGAGGAAGAAGTAAAAATTTCATTATTGCAGATGACATGATCCTATACATAGAAAGCCCTGAGAAATCTACAAAAATCTTCTAGAACTTAAAAATGGGTTCAAAAGTCACAGGCTATAATATCAATACTCAAAAATCAGTAGCATTTCTGCACACCAATAATGAGCAATCTGATGAGGAAATTTTAAAAATACCATTTACAATAGTAATTAAAAGAATCAAATACCTCGGGATAAATTTAACTAAAGATGCAGGGACTTATGTACAGAAAACTATGCAACACTGTTAAAGGAAATCAAAGAAGACTTAAATAAGTGGAAGAATATTCCCTGTTCATGGTTAGGAAGACTAAACATCATTAGATGTCTATCTCACCCAAAGTAATCTACAGATTTAATGCCATCCCAATAAAAATCAGCAGAGCATTTATTAATGAATTGGAAAAACTAACTACAAAATTGATTTGGAAGGGTAAGTTGCCCCAAATACCAAAGACACACTGAAAAAGAAAAAAGGAAATTGTAGAGTCACACTCCCTGACTCTAAAATACACTACAAAGCTACAATGGTCAAAATGGCATGGTATTGCCACAAGGATAGATACACCAACCAATACAACCAATTTGAGAATTCTGATATTGATCCTTGCATACACAGTCATCTGATATTTGACAAGGCTGCCAAGTCCACTCAATTGGGAGAGAATGACCTCTTCAACAAATGGTGCATGGAAAACTGGATATCCATATCCAAAAGAATGAGAGAGTAACATCATCTCACACCTTATGGAAAAATCAAGTCAAGATGGATCAAAGTTCTAAATATAATAGTCAACTGGACTTAATGGTATTCTGTTGTGACTCAAGCAATGGAAGAAATTATAGCAGTGATTTGGAACCAGTGGCCACTAGATGCTTTGGGGACAGGGAGGGGAAGAGCAGTTGTACTACACAGGCTTTTTCAGGACTTGGGGGTTGTCCTGAGTGATGTTGTGGCGATGGATATAGGCCATTTTACATCAGCATATACCATGCAGAACTGTGTGGGAGAGTGTGTGGTCTACGATGTGAACTGTGGTTTATGCTTAGTGGCAAAGCCCCAGGATGTGTATATCCATTGCAGGTGATGTTCCACACTAATGAAAGATGTTTATGTGGGATGTTACAGGAGGTGTGGGAGGTAGGGTAAATGGGAATCCCTGTAATTTTTGTGTAACATTTATGTAACCTAAGCATCTTTTAAATATATATAAAAATAACATTTATGTAAGCAAATGCACATATATGCATATATATTTATATATCATTTTACAAATATTGGTTTGTATTATGAAAAATGTGATTTTTACCAACAATAAAAATAAATAAATAAATATAATGGCCAAGACCATACAGACCTTGGAAGGTAATGTAGGGAAGCATCTACAGGACCTTGTAAGAGGAAATGGACTCATGAACCTTAGACCCAAAGCATGAACAGTGAAAGAAAAAATAGATAAATGAGATCCCCTCAAAATTAAAACTTTTGTACATCAAAAGAGGTTCTCAAGAAAGTAAAAACGCAGCCTATTCAATGGGAGAACACATTTGGCCACCATATATCTGATAGGAGCCTAATATCCAGCATATATAATGAAATCCTACACCTAGAAAATAAAATGAAAACCCATTTCAAAAAGGAAATGAAAAGACACTTCTCCAAGGAAGAAATACAAATGGCTAAGAAGTGCATGCTCCCAACATCACTAGCTATTAGGGAAATATGAATCAAAAACTACAATGAAATAACATCTTACACCCATTAGACTGGTGGTTGCTAAAAAAAACAGAGGACTGCAAGTATTGGAGAGGATGTGGTGGAATGGGAACTCTCTACCACCGCTGGTGGGAATGTAGAATTATCCAGCCATTGTGGAGGACAGTTTGTCAGTTCCTCAAAAAACAATCTATAGAGCTGCCGTATGATCCAGCAATTCCACTGCTGGGTTTATACCCAGAAAAATTGAAAGCAAAGACATAAATGGATATATGTAAACCAATGTTCCTAGAGGCATTATTCACTATTACCAAAAGTTAGAATCAACCCAAATGCCCATCAACAATGAATGGATAAACAAAATGTGGTACATACATACAAAGGAATATTACTCAGCTGTAAGAAGTTATACTGTGTGAACACATGGGATAACATGTTTGAATCTTGAGGACCTTATGTTTAGTGAAGCAAGCCAGGCATTGAAGGGAGAACAGTACATGACCTCACTGATGTGAATTAAGCAAATTGAGCAGACTCAGAGAGCTATTGTCTGGAAGATAGGTTTACAGGAAAGAGAAAAGGAGAAGAAAGTTGTGAGCCAACACCCATATGGATGTAATCTATGGTCAGGTGAAAGTGTGTAGTTGTGCATGTAAGGGATATGACTGGAGGTTAGTGATATTATTGGATTGGGTGATACAGGATTGACAGGTGAGTGGATTGGGGAGGGTGTGCTGAAAGGCCCAGGGAACTGGGGGAAGGGTTGGGAGAGAGATCAGGTGAACACTGGGGATTTGTAGGTATGTGGTTGACAATACAAAGATGGAAAAGCTCTTATGGCAATATGACAAGGAAGGATTACTGGCTTAGGTTGTTGGATGGGGGGGCATTTGGGACAAGGTGCACTTGGAGCAGGCTTGCAGGGAGTGGGTGAGTTATCATTTTGTCATAATATGTTCTATCAGAGAGTGGAGACCCCCATAATGAGTGGGAAAGATTTGGACTCCCATCCTGGTTGAGGACTGATTTGTTTATAAACAGAGAGGTGGGAGTCCCTCGAGAGCATTGGTGGTTCCTAAAAGGAGAGGACAAATCAGTGTGTCAAGTCTCAATGTAACTATGAATCTTGTCATCCAAGGAGTGATGACAGAAGGTTGATGTGGACCCCAAAGTGAGGGGAAGTGTGGAATAGAATATATCACACAAGGGGTATTTAGTGGGCAATGGAAGTGTTCTGCATGATCTTGCACTGATGGACACAGACCATGTTAAATATCCTAAAAATATATAAAATGGTAAGGTCTAAAATATAAAACATAATGTAAACCATTGACTGTGTTTAGTAGGTCTGTTTCACTATTTGTATAGCAGTTAGAATAAAGGTACCATTCACATATAAAACGGTATTAATATGAGGGAAGAGGAAAGGGAGAGGATGTTGGGTATATGTGAGTTCCCTCAGTTCTGCATGTGAAATTATTGTGACCTAGATTTCTTTGAAAATAAAATGAAAAAATAATAAGATACTTTGGAATAAGTGGAACAAAATGTCACTGTACATACAGGACACCAGATATTACACTGATGAAAGGCAAAATGTCAAAAAAAATTTAATGATTTTCAATATTTTTAAATATCCCAATTTTTAAATTTTATTTTATTTTTAGTTTGATAAAATTTTATTTTATTTCTTATATTTAAACCAATCATTATTATTTCATTTTCTTATAAATTTTATTTGGCTATATTAATGGCTTCATTTTTGAAGAAGCTTTGGATCACAGAAGTGTTACAACTGTGGCAGGGATGGTTCATTGGGATGGGGTGTCAGTGATGGAGGATACATGGGAGGAATTTCACCTTGGCATACATATATAGTTTATAAATATGTTCAAATGTTAATGGGGCATTGTCACAGTGACTGGCAACTCTCACAATAACTGAGAAAATATTGAATTCCCATCCTGGAGAGCTCAGCCACATTCCCTAATGGAGCAGCAACAGTGCTCCAAGAACAGGGAAATGACTGGTGAAGGAGGATGATTCATTGATGGGCCCTTGATTTTGTCAACTATGCTTATGACAATTTGCTCTTGAAATAGAAACAGCCTATTGTTGTGGGGTGACTAAGGATTGCCTCCTGAAAGCCTCCTTATTGCTCAAATGTGGCCTCTCTCTAAGGGAAACTCAGCATATGAATGCATTACCTCCCCCCACCAGCATGGGACATGACTCCTGGGGAAGAGCCTTCCTGGCACTGAGGGATTACTACCAATCATGAATTATCATTGCAAGTGGAAAATGTCCTGAAATAAAAGGGGTAAAAGGGAAAGACAAATAGTTTATATGAGTAAGAGATTTAAAAGTGAGTTGGGAGGTCATCCCAGAGGTAACCACCATATCATTGGCTGTATGGGATCAAATTCTCTCAATTAGAGGTGGAATGGACATCACCATCTCAGAATCCTCAGGATGGGGGAAGGAAATATGGACTAAAGTGGACTTACTGGTATTCTACTATATACATATTATGATTCTAGCATTGGAGAAATTACAACATTGATGTGGAAGTAGTGACCTCTGAAGCCTCGGGGTTCATAGAGAGGGTAAAATAGTTGTAGTAAGGGGGCTTTATTGGGACTTGGGTATCAACCTGAATGACATTGCAATGACAGATATAGGTCATTTTATATCACATAACATGCAGAACTGTGTGGGCAAGAGTGTAGGCTAAAATATGAACTATGGTCCATGCTCAGTGGCAAAGCACCAGGATGTGTTTATTAATCGCAATAAATGTGCCACACTAATAAAAGGTGTTTATGTGCAAGGGTGTGGGAGGTGTGGAGAGAGGGACATATGGGAATCCTTATATTTATGTAATCTAAGTATCATTTAAAAAATTAAAAAAATATTATTTAAAAACTCTGATTAAGAAAGTACTTTGAGAGCAAAATAAAAGAAATTAACTATTTAATAATATTAAAAGCAAAACATTGCTTATTATAATATATCATAGTTCTGTTTTTTTAGAAATATTTGTTGAATAGCATCATGACATGCTATAACTCAAGTTTGTGTTTATTTATAGTAATTTAGTTACATATAATGCAGGGGTAATTAAGAAAAATGCCATTAAAATGGTTTTTCAAATTTAAACACGCCAAATATGTGCATGAAAAAATATTGTCAAAATCTTACTACTAAATATAGTCCATATCTTACATTTAGTGTAATTTTACCCCAACCCACCCTATTAATATTTTTTAAATATATTTTTATTACAGAATGTGACCTTAAAAAATGATCATATACATTTGATGATTTCACATGTAAAACACCTCCATCAGCACACCACACCATGATGGAAGATTTTTAACAGATTATGAGATAATATCATCAGACTATGACCAATAACCATGGTCCGTAGGGTACAATTTGCTCACTTTGTCCATACTCCCCCATTATCAATATTTCATGCTTGGTCTGGGTGTTGCATGTTTCTCTGAGTTGGCTTTGGAAGTGTTTACTTTTTCCCCCATAACCATAAATTTGACTAGTGGTTTATTCATTTTACTTAAAAATTTGGTCCAATACCACAAAACAGAATTAGAGCTTCATGATCCCGTATCTAGGATGGGCTTATTTTCTATTTCATTCAAGTCTGACCTTGATTCTAGAGAATTCTTTTCAAAGATTCCCTCCCACATGCCTTCTGCTCACAACCATCTGGGCAGCAGATATATTCAATCTATGCCCACTGGGGAGCCCCATAGTGGTGGAGTGGTGTACTGACTCTCCATGTTCATTGTCAAGCCCCATCTGGTGGTCACATTTACATGGGCCCATAAATTCATGGGGTATTTTGCTCCTGCCTTTTAAGTCTCCTCTCTGTGGAGCCATTTTGGATCCCAGAGCCTAAAGGTCAATTTAGCATTCCTTGAACAGGTTTTCCATTCCCAGGTAAACAAGAATGTATCTGCTGACACAAGGGTTTGGATAGACTGTCTCATCATCAAGTTTTAAATATTTTCTCATTTTTGTTGTCATTTCTTCTTTGACCCTTGGCTTACTGAGATCTGAGGAGCTCCATTTTGAAACATGGGGCTTTTTCTCGTTATGTCATTGCAATTGACTTCTAGTTTAATTCACTGCTCTTCTGAGACTGACTCTTCCTGGTTCTATTTATTTAAAATTTCTTGAAAATAATTTTGACCTAGCATACATGCCTTGATCTATTGACTAGATATGAATACTAACCAAAATTCATACTTTATTCAATTTTATGTACATATATTCACTTAAAGTGTTAAACAGAGGATTCACATAGTGAACTCTGAAAACTCAATATTCATTAGTTAAAACAAAATGAATTAATATACAGTTTTTATTCACTGCTATGTCCTGCTCTTCACTTACAATGTTAAAACACAGGATTCACATAGTGAAGTTATTTCCAATTTTGGAAACTATGATTTAGTTTCCAAACTAAATCAAATACACAATCACTGTTATGTACTGATATAGACTTACAAACAAAATTAAAACAGAATATTCACATAGTGAACTGTGGAAAACATATCTTGATGAATTATGAAAACTTACTCAAATACTTGTTTTTTTCACTGCTATTCATTGGTGTTGACTTAATAACAATGTTAAACACCAAATTCACAATGTGAACTGTGAAAACAGTATCTTGATTAGTTTTGAATATCTAAAATACTTTATGTATTCAATGCTATATACTCATATTGACTTGCAATGTTAAAACTTATGGTTCATTTCATGAACTGTGTAAACACACTTTTGATTCATTTTGAAAAGTAACTAAAATATAGGTATTACTCACTGCTATGCAAATATATTTACTTAGAATGTTAAAAAGCAGGATTCACACAGTGAAGTTTGAAATCACTGTCTTGATTAGTTTTGAATACTAAATAAAATACATGCTTAATTCAATGGAGGTATTGATATTGACTTACAGAGAATGTTAAAACACATGATATACATATTCAACCATGAAAACACTATATTTATTTGTTTCAAAACTAATTAAAACACATACTTTATTTATGCTAAGTACAGCTGATGTAATTTTAAAACAGATGATTCACATAGTGAACTCTGAAAAAACTACCTTGATCAGAATTGATAACTAATGAAAATACATGCTTTATTCACTGCTATGAGTGATATTCACTTACACACAATGTGAAACATAAGATTCCTGACTCAATTGTGAAAAAACTCTCTTGACTAAGTTTGAATAATAAGTAAAATAAATGCTTTCTTCAATACTATGTATGGATATTGACATAGAAACAATGTTACATCACAGGATTCACACAGTTAACTGTGAAAACACTATTTTATTAGTTTCTAAAATTAAGCAAATTATTTCCTTTATTCACAGCTATGTACTGATATTGTTTATACAAGCAATATTAAAACAAAGGATTCATATAGTGAACTTTGAAAACCTGACCTTGATTAGTTTGATTGACAAATAAAATCCATACTTTATTCAATTCTATTTACTGGTATTGATTCACAAAAATATTAAAACTGAGGATTCAGATAGTGAACTGTGAAAAAAAATGATTAGTTTGGAATAGTAAACAAAACACATTTTTTATTCAATTCTTTGTAGTGATATGTGCTTACAATCAATGTTAAAAACAGGTTTCACCTAGTGATATGGGAAAACTCTAACTTCATTAGTTTAAAAAGTAATAAAATACATGCTTTATTCACTGCTAGGAACTGATATTGGCTTAAAAACAATATTAAAAACCGGGATTCTCACAGCAAACTGTGAACACTCTATTAAATAGATTACAAAGCTAAATAAATGCTTGGTTTATTTAAGCTGTATACGGATATTGACTTAAAATATTAAAACACATGATTCACAAAGTGAACCATGAAAACACTATATTGATTTGTTTCAAAACTAATTAAAACACATGCTTTATTCCCTGAGAGTTACAGCTGTTGACTTAAAAACAATGTTAAAATGGGATTCACAGATTGAACTCTGAAAACATTATCTTGATTAGTTTTAAATATTAATGAAATACATGATTTATTTAATTCTATGCGCTGAAATTGACCTGCACACAATGTTAAAACAGAATATTCAAATAGTGAATAGTTTCAAATAGTAACTAAAATACATGCTTTTTTCAATTCTTTGTAATTATATTTTCTTACAAACAATGTTAAAGCAAAGAATGCACATAGTACTGTGAAAATTCTCTCTGGATTCATTTTAAAAACAAATTAAATACTTGCTTTATTCACTGCTAGGCACTGATATTAAATTAAAGACAATGTTAAACAAATATTCACATAGTAAAATGTGAAAACACTACCTTATTATTGAATACTAACTGAAATATGTACTTTATTCAATGTTATGTACTGATATTGATACACATAGAATGTTAAAACATGATTCACATAGTGAAACATGAAACACTATATAGATTGTTTTCAAAATTAAAACACATAATTTATTCACTGCTAAGTACTGCAATTATTGACTTACAATGCTGAAACAGAATATTCACAAAGTGAATAGTTTTAAAAGTATCTAAATTACATGCTTTATTCAATTCTGTGTACTGATATTTTCTTACAAACAATGTTAAGGCAAAGAATGCACATAGTGTACTGTGAAAACACTATCAATTTATTTTGAAAACAAATTAAAATAAATGCTTTATTCACTGCTATGCACTGATTTTGACTTTAAAAAGGATTCACATAGTGGAATGTGAAAATAGTGCCTTGATTTCTTTTGAATACTAACTAAAATACTTGCATTATTCAATGATATTTACTGATATTTATTTTAATAGAATGTTATAACACAAAATTTCCATGGTGAAATGTGAAAACTCTATATACATTTGTTTCCAAAACTAACTAAAATAAATGTTTTATTTGCTGCTTTGAACTGCAATTGAATTACAAACAATATTTTAATAAAGGATTCACATAGTAAACTGTAAAAACATTATGTTGATCAGATTTGAAAGTTAATGAAAATACATGCTTTATCACTGTTATGTGCTGATACTGACTTAAAATGTTAAAACCCAGAATCCCCCTAGTGAACTGTGAAAACACTATATTAATTTGTTTTTGAAAACAAACTAAAATAAATGTTTTTTTCCACTGCTATGCACTGATATTGACATAAAAACAATTTTAAAGCAGGGAATTCACAGTGAACAGTAAAAATAATATCTTTTTAAGTTCAAATACTCTCTAAAATACATGCATTATTCGATGCTTTGTACTGATATATCATTACAAACAATGTTAATAATAGGATTCATATACTGAACTGTGAAAACACTCTATTGATTTGGTTTCATAACTAAGTAAAATACATGCTTTATTTCTTCTATATACTGATGTTGACTTACAATGTTAAAACACATGATTCACATAGTGAACTTTGAAAACACGATCTTGATTAGTTCTGAAAATAATGAAATTAAATGCTTTATTCAATGGTATGTACTGATATTGACTTACATAGAATGTTAAAACACATGGTATACATAGTAAGCCATGAAAACACTATATTGATTTGTTTCAAAACTAATAAAACACATGCTTTAATCACTGTGAAGTACAAATATTGATTTACAAACATTAAAACAAAGGATTCACATTGTGAACTCTGAAAACATTAATCTTGATTAGTTTGAAAGAGTAATAAAAATACATGATTTATTTAATTCTATGTGCTGATGTTCACCTACAAACAATGTTAAAACAGTATATTAACATGGTGAATAGTTTCAAAAAGTAACTAAAATACATGGTTTATTCAATTCTATGTGCTGATACTTTCTTAAATTGTTTAAGCAATGAATTAACACAGTGTACTGTGTAAACCTTATCTTGATTCATTTTGAAAACAAATTAAAATACCTACTTTATTCACTGCTATGCACTGATTTTGACTTTAAAACAATTTTAAAACAATGGATTCACATAATGAAATGTCAAAATAGTGCCTTGATTAATTCTGAACACTAACTAAAATACATGCTTTATTCAATGGTATATACTGAAACTGGATTACATAGAATGTTAAAACACAGGATTCACATATTAACTGTGAAAACATTCTATACATTTGTTTCCAAAACTAACTAAAATACATATTACATATTTTATTCCCTCCTATGTACTGTTATTGACTAAAACTATGTGAAAACAAGGATTTAGTTAGTGAATTGTATAAACACTATCTTGATTAGTTTTAAATACTAACTAATATACATTTTCCATTCAATTCTATGTACTGATATTGACTTACAATGTTAAAAGAGTGGTTCACATAATTATTTGTGAAAACACCATCTTGATTAGTTACAAATATTAACTGAAAAGCATGCTTTATTCAGTGTTATATACTGTTATTGATTTGCAATTTTAAAACACGGGATTCTCATAGTAAACTCTGAAAACTCTATCGATTAAATTTGAAAACTAAAATGCATGATTTATTCATACTTGGGCTCATATTAACTTACATAGAATGTTAAACAAAGGATTCATGTAGTGAACTGTGAAATCACTATCTAGATTTGTTTTGAATGCTCACTAAAAAAATATTTTATTTAATGTTATGTATTGATATTTAATACATACAATGTTGAAAAACAGGATTCACCTAGGGAACTATGAAAACACTATCTTAGTTTGAAATCAAATTAAATATATATTTATCCCCTGCTATGCACTATGGTGACTTAAAAATCTTTAAACAGAAGATTCAGATAGTGAACTCTGAAAGCAATATCCTGATTAGTTTTGAAAACTAACAAAAATACATGCATTATTCAATGCTATGTACTGATACTGACTTACAGCAATGTTAAAAAAGAGAGTCCACATAGTGTACTATGAAAATCCTTTATTCATTAGATTCATAAGCTATGTAAAATACATACTTTAATACCTGCTATTATTATTATTAACTTACATCGTTAAAACAAAGGATTCACATAGTGAATTTTGAAAACACTATATTGATTAGTTTTGAAAACAAACTAAAATACAAGCTTAATTCAATGGTATGTACTGCTTTATATTAACATTTTCTTACAAACACTTTTAAAATGCTAGATTCACATAGTGAACTGTGAAAACACTATATTGATTAGTTTATAAATCTAACCACAATACATGTTTTATTCACTGCTATTTACTGATATTATGAACAATATGAAAACACAGGATTGACATAGTGATCTGAGAAAGCACTGTCATGATTGGTTTTCCAGACTAATTAATATACATGTTTTATTCACTGCTGTGTACAGATATTGACTTACAAATAAGGTTAAAACAGAATTGACAAAGTGAACTGTGTAAATGCCTTCTTGATTATCTTTTAAAACTAATGAAATACTTGCTTTATTCACTGCTATGCAGTGATTTTGTCTTACACCCATTGTAAAAAACAAGATTCCCATAGTGAACTGTGAAAGCACTCTCATGATTACTGTCAAATACTAACAAAATTATTTCCTTATTCACTGATTTACACTGATATTTGCTTACAGTGTTAAAACAAAACATTCACATGGTGAACTTTGAAAACACTATCTTGATTAGTTTCAAAGTCTAACTGAATTGCATACTTTATTCACTTCAATGTACTGAAATTGGCTTTCAAACAACTTTGCAGCACAAGAGTCATATAGTGAACAGTGAAACCACTATCTTGAAATTTTAAATAGTAATGTCAAGACATGTTTAATCCATGCTGTATACTGATATTCATTTACAAGGTTAGAACACACAATTCACACAGCAAAATGAGAAAACAATATCCTGATTATTTTCAAAAACTAAACTAAAATTACTAACTTTAAAACTAAATTACAGACTTTATTTGATTCTATGTACTGATATTGACTTAAAAATGTTAAAAAAGGGATTCACATAGAGAAATGAGAAATCACTATCCTGATTTCTTTTGAAAACTCTAAACTGCATGCTTTATTCAAGGCTATGTACTGATATTGGCTTAAAAAGAAAAAAAAAAAACACTGGATTCACATAGTGTACTGTGAAAACATCTAGATATTTTTCCAAAACTAACTAAAACTCATGCTTTATTCACTGGTATGTACTGATATTGGTTTCAAAAAAAATATTAAAACACGAGATTGAATTTTATACTGTGAAATCTCTATCTTGATTAGTTTCCAAACCTAACTACAATACATGCTTTATTCGCTGCTTTGTGCATATATTGATTTAAAAAATTATGTTAAAAAATAGGATTCACTTAGAAAACTGTGGAGAAACTATCCTGATTAATTTTGAATACTAAAAAAAAATACATCCTTATAAATTATTGTAAACATATTGACTTACAATGGTTACACAGAAAATACACATAGTAAACTGTGATAAAGCTATCTTGATTAGTTTCAGATGATAACTAAAACACATACTTTATTCACTGCTATGTACTCATATTGGCTGTTAAATAATGTTAAAGCATTGGATTCTCATAGCTAACTTTGAAAATGCTATCTAGTTTAGTTTCAAGAACTAAATATAATACATGGTTTATTCACTTTGATGTTCTGATATTGACTTACAACCAATGATTAAAAACAGGATTCACATAGTGAACTATGAAAACACTATGATGATTTGTTTCTAAATCTAACTAAAATACATGATTTATTCACTGATGTATACTGACATTGACTTACAGTATTAAAACACAGGTTTTATATAGGGAAGGGTGAAAACACTTTCTTGATTAGTTTCCAATACAAATTTAAATACATTCTTTATTCACTGTTATGTATTGATATTGACTTACAAGCAATTGTAAAGTACAAGATTGCGATTGGATAATGTGAAAAAATATCTTTATTAATTTACAAATCTAACTAAAATATAATCTCTATTCATTGTTACATTGACTTACAATCAATGTTAAGATAGAGGATTCACACAGTGAACTGTGGAAAAACTATATTGATTAGTTTGAAAACAAAGAAAAATACATTCTTTATTCACTGCTATGCACAGATAGAAAAAAATGTTAAAACACAGGATTCACATAGTGAACTGTGAAATCACTATCTTGATGAGTTTTGAAAACTAACAACAGTATATTATTTCTTCATTGCTATGCAGTGATACTGGCTAAAAAATGGTAAAACACAGGATACACTTGTGAAGTTTCTTAAGTTTGAAAACACTTTTAATTGCCTTTTCGTTCCGCCTGGGTGGGATTCTAACTTAGAGGCTTTCAGTCATAATCCCACAGATGGTAGCTTTGCCCCATTGGCTCCTCAGTCAAGCACATAAACCAAATGTCTGAACCTGCGGGTCCTCTCATACTGAGCAGGATTACCATGGCAACAACTCATCATCAGTAGGATAAAACTAACCTGTCTCATGATGGTCTAAACCCAGGTCACGTTCCCTATTAGTGGGTGAACAATCCAACCCTTGGTGAATT